>MU724399.1:2476-36575 GCA_026770625.1 Nicotiana glauca | reverse complement strand
TTCCTTGTTTAATTGATGGTTTCTATATAATGTGAACAATATGAAGGGGAAATATGATTTGTAAACTCCTTGGAGCGTTGGCTCGAATTATGATATGATTAGGAAGTAAGAAATGAATGAAAGAGAAAGAGATGTAATTATTCCCTTGCCGGGATGTGTAAGTTATTGTTGTTGCTCCCTTGCCGGGAATTAACTGTTTATTTGTATTCTCCCTTGCCGGGACAGTTGAATTGATACTTGTTCCCTTGCCAGAAAAATAATATATATTATGAAATGGGATCGTGTGGCACGCCGACCACTTATATGTTATTAGATGGGATCGTATGGCATGCCGACCACTTATATATTATGAAATGGGATCGTGTGGCACGCCGACCACTTATATATTATGAAAATGGGATCGTGTGGCACGCCGACCACTTATATATCATGAAATGTGATCGTGTGGTACGCCGACCACGTATTCTGTGCTAGAAGGGATCAGTTGTAGTTTTCGTTATTTATTCCCACCATTCTACTTTATCTGTTAGCCTCAAAAGCATGTTCGCCTCCCAGTCTTAATTATTACTTCCCGCTGTTNTATATATATATATATATATATATATATATATATATATATATATATATATATCTGCACAGGTTGATTGGTAGTCCTGTCTAGCCTCGTTACTACTTCGCAGGGGTTAGGCCAGGCATTTACCAGCACATGGGGTCGGTTGTGCTGATGCTACACTCTGTGCATATTTTTGCACAGATCACAGCACCGGAACAGGAGCTTTTGGACAGCGGTAGGATTATTGGGAGCTGACTTCAGTCTAGAGATTCCCGAGGTACCCTTGCTGACGTCCTCATGGCCCGTGGTCTCTCTTATCTTTGTTTTTCGTTTGATTTCCTTTGCATCGGATCAGACAGTACTGTATTTTTATTCAGACTTTGTATTTAGCATTTTGTAGAAGTTCGTGAGTTTGTGACACCAGGTCTGGGTAGAGATGAATTTGAACTTCCGCACTTGGTTTCAGTTATTTATGTTTTGAGACTTCCGTTTTTATAGTAATTGTCTCACTTTTATTTATATTGTTGATGTTATTAAGAGAAGTATTAAATTAATTGGCTTGCCTAGCTCCTATTAGTAGGCGCCATCACGACTTCCGATGGTGGGGAATCCGGATATATATATATATATATATCCAATGTTGGTAGCTATTCTGGTCAAACGGTCAGAAATTAGCAACCAATTTGGTCGTTATTTTGGTCAAAATAGTCAATACTCATTTTGCTACCAAAATTAGCGACCAAAGTTGATCTCTTGTTGTAAAAACATTGTCTAAAAAATGGGTTTCCCCCTCCCATTCTCTTATTTTCTTCAAAACATTTCCCCAAACCCTCTCTTTGCTTTCTCACATTAAATTCCCTCTCCCTTTCCGTCTCCCTCCAGCAGCGGCGCAATCGACGCCCACCGGCAGCAGCAACTCCACTGCCGCTGTCCTCCACTGCCAGGTAGGTTTCTGTCTCCTTTCTTTGTTTTTTTCGAACTACACGGATTTTGTTTAATTCCTTCTAGTTTGATTTGAAAAAATTAATTGTTCTTAGCTAAATTAAATATATGATAATTGTTAGTAGCTAAAATATTTAGTTTTACCTACTAATTTGGGAAGAAATGGTTTGAAGAGAAGAAACCCCAAACTTTTAGAGTTTATGATTTGTTCTTGTGAATCGAACTTTTAGGGTATGACTTAAATTTTTCGGATATAATCCTAACTTTTAGGTTTGAATTATAACCTTGAATCTTTGTATTGTCTTGATAGTTTAGTTATAAATTGAAATTTTAGGATATGACTTGAACCTTTAGGAGATGACTTGAAACTTTAGGATATGAATTAGAATTTTAGATTATAAATTGAAATTTTAGGATATGTCTTGAAATTTTAGGATATGAATTAAAAATTTAGGATATGAATTGAACTTTTAGGATATGACTTGAACCTTTAGGATATGAATTGGAATTTTAGTTGATGACTTGAACCTTTAGGATATGACTTGAACCTTTAGGATATGACTTGAAATTTTAGGATATGAATTGGAATTTTAGTTTATGAATTGAATCTTTAGGATATGACTTGAACCTTTAGGATATGAATTGGAATTTTAGATTATAAATTGAAATTTTAGGATATGAATTAAAATTTTTAGATATGAATTGAACCTTTAGGATATGACTTGAACCTTTAGGATATGAATTGGAATTTTAGGATATGACTTGAAATTTTAGGATATGACTTGAAATTTTAGGATATGACTTGAAATTTTAGGATATGCATTGAAATTTAGGATATGAATTGAACCTTTAGGATATGACTTGAACCTTTAGGATATGAATTGGAATTTTAGTTTATCACTTGAACCTTTAGGATATGTCACGACCCAATTCCTACCTGGTCGTGATGGCGCCACTCGTGAAGACAAGGCTAGCCAACAGAACAATAACACCTCATTTATAACAGTTATTTAGCATGAATAAATCTAAAACATGGATAATGTAACCATAAGTGCGGAATAAAACGTGATAAACATGGATACCATCCCGAATCAGCCCAAAATTGGGATGTCACAAGTCACGAGCTACTACAGAGTTTACTAAAATACTACAAGTCTGGAACTAGGAACAAAGTCTGAAGATAATGTAAATACAGAAGATAAGGGAGAAAACAGGGTTGTTGACATCGGCAACTACCTTGTCACTCCTAGTCCGCCTGGTCTGGAAGGAAATCAGCGCTCAGGAATGAGCTCTGCTATGCCTGTATCTGCACACACGGTGCAGTGGGTAATGTGAGTACTCTGACCCGGTGAGTAATAAAAATAAATAACGACTGAGAACATAAAATCCCATGAAGGCACAAATAATGCTATCTCAAGCAGTAAAATCAATTAAACTGTAAAACCAATGAAACATAGCAAGAATCCTCTTTTAAAACAGTTAAAAAAAATATTCTCAACCAGTAAGAAATGCTCAGAAACCTGCTCCTCAGGCGCAATATCAAACTCTCAGCACAGTATCAGCCCCGCGGGCTCAGTATCAATCAAACAGTACAACATCAGCCCCTCGGGCTCACTCTCAAATCACATGGGTACTTGCGCTCACTATGGGTGTGCAGACTCCGGAGGGGCTCCTACAGCCCAAGCGCTATCAATAAAGCCTGAAAGCCTGAACATATCAATATGAGGTCTGAAAGCCTGCTCACAATACACTCGAGGCCTGAAATCCTCCTCACATATCGCTCGAGGCCTGAAAGCCTCCTCACATATCACTCGAGGCCTGAAAGCCTCCTCAAATCACTCAACATATCCTCACACATGGCCCTCGGCCTCAATCAGTCCAAAAATAATTAAAAGCCCCTCGGGCATCAGTAAAACAATAGTACTCAGCTCAAAAAATAGTTCAAATATTAGTTAAAACTCCAAGTTTGAGTAAAATATAGCTAAGTTCCTGAAACAGTGTAATTCAAATGGACTGAGTTCAAATAATATTTCAAATAGTGAGGAAAACAGTTATGATAGCTCATAAGGAATTCAAACATTCGGCCATAATCCCCAAATACGGCAATAAGCCCAAATCATAGTGGAAAACCACAAGTCATAGCTAAATACGTGGTAAAATATCATCCGGACTGGACCAAGTCACAATCCCCAATAGTAAATGACCCCGCGCTAATTATTGAACGCGTGTCTCATCTCAACACAGCATCGAGTTATGCAAATCCGGGGTCTCAAACCCTCAGGACATCATTTAAAGTCATTACTCACCTCTAGCCGGCCAAAAGTCTAGCTCGATATGCGTTTTCCTCTCGAATCGACCTCCTCGTGCGTCGAATCTGATCAAAACCACAAGGAATACGTCACAATAGGCTAATGAATCATAACCCAATCGAAAAGACTCGAAAAATATCAAAAATTATGAAGTTGGCAAAACTCGAGCTCCGGGCCCACTTCTCGAAAAATTACAAAATTTACATCACCGGATTCCTCGTCTCGCCACGAGTTCATACATATCAAGTGTACCAAAATCGGAGCTCAAATGCCCCCTCAAATCCCAAATTTTTATTTCAAAAGTCAAGCCCTAGTTCTTCTAATTTTTACCCAAATTTCCATGAATTTACGGTTGATTCTTAAATAAAATGATGTTTCTAGACCATAGGACTCACCTACAATCAATTCCCATCGAAACCCTCTTCAATTTCTACTAAAGAGCTCTCAAGGTGCTCAACAATGGAGGAAAATGGACCAAGCTTCGCAGATGAAATAATATAAAAACCCTTATGTCCGCCCACCTTTTACCCTACGCGATCGCGGCCCAAGGCTCGCGATCGCGAAGCACAATTTTGAACTCCCAATTTAACGCAGTGAACAACCCGCGAACGCGATGCTTCAGCTGATCATACTACGCGAACGCAGCGTCATTCACGCGATCGCGATGCACACCCTCCGGGCCTTCCGCAAACGCGTTGGCATTGACGCAAACGCGGAGAACAAAGGACTCAGGACCCAAATCCCCTTCTATGCGATCGCGGGTTCCCCACCGCGAACGCGATGCACTAGAACTCACCCCTCTGTGAACATGGACCAAAACCTACCAACGCGAAGACCAAAGGTCTACAACTGCTGTGCATTTTCTGCAAACTCCCAAAGTCTGAAACTCTCCGATAGCTATCCGAAATCACCCCGAGGCCCCCGAGACCTCAACCAAAAGCACCAACATATCCCAAAACATCATAAAAACTTGTTCCAATCATCAAAACACATCAAACAACACTAAAATCATCAATTCACATCGAATTAAAGCCTAAGTTTCTTCAAAACTTCTGAAATACGCATTTGATCAAAAACCCGACTAAAACACCTCCGAATGACCTGAAATTTTGTACACACATCCAAAATCACCTAACGAAACTACTGCAACTCTTGAAATTCCATTCCGACCTCCGGATCAAAATCTCACCTACCAACCGGAATTCGCCAAAATACTAACTTCGCCAATTCAAGTCTAATTCTACACCGGACCAACAAAATCACTTCCGATCATACTCCCAAGTCAAAAATCATCCCCCGAAGCTAACTGAATCACCGAAAATCACATTCGAGCCCTCTAACTCAATAGTCAACATCCGGTTGACTTTTCCAAAACAAACCTTCCTTAAAGAGACTAAGTGTCTCATTTCCATCTAAAACCAATCCAATTCACCTCGATCACCTCAAATACCGATAATGAAGCATAGAGAAGCATAAAATGAGGGAAACAGGGCGGTGCTCACGTGAGGACGGGCTGGGTCATCACATCCTCCCCAACTAAAACAAACGCTCATCCTCGAGCGGTTCAAGAAACATACCTGAAGTCTCAAATAGGTGAGGATATCAGCTCCGCATCTCCTGCTCGGTCTCCTAGGTAGCCTCCTCCACGGGCCGACCCCTCCGCTGCACCTTCACCGAAGCTATATTCTTTGATCTCAACTTTCAAACCTGACGACCCAAAATAGCCACTGGCTCCACATCATAGGTCAAATCTTCATCCAACTGAACCTTGCTGAAGTCTAACATATGAGACGGGTCCCCAACATACTTCCGGAGCATCGAAACATGGAATACCGGATGAACCCCCGATAAACTGGGTGGCAAAGCAAGCATATAGGCCACCTCCCCAATCCTCCTAAGTATCATAAAAGGCCCAATGAACCGTGGACTTAGCTTCCATTTCTTTCCAAATCGCATAACGCCCTTCAGGGGCGAAACCTTCATTAAGACCTTCTCACCTACCATATAGGACACATCCTGAACCTTTCGATCTGCATAACTCTTCTGATGCGACTGTGTTGTACGAAGCCTCTCCTGAATTAGCTTCACCTTCTCTAAGGCATCCTGAACCATCTTTGTCCCCAACAACCTAGCCTCCCCGGGCTCAAACCATCCAACTGGAAATCTACACCGCCTCCCATACAACGCCTCATACGGAACCATCTGAATGCTCGACTGATGGCTTTTGTTGTAGGAAAACTCTGCAAGCGAAACAAACTCATACCATGAACCCCCAAAATCAATAACACAGGCTCGCAACATGTCCTCCAATATCTAAATAGTGCACTCGGACTGCCCGTCCGTCTGAGGATAAAATGTTGTGCTCAACTCTACCTGCGTACCCAACTCCCGTTGAAATGTCCTCCAGAACTGAGAAGTGAACTGAGTATCCCTATCTGAGATAATAGACACTGGAACCCCGTGCAATTGGACAATCTCCCAGATAATTATCCCTACTAACTGCTCCGAAGAATAAGCAGTACATACTGGAATGAAGTGCGCGGACTTGGTCAGCCGATCCACAATCACCTAAATCGAATCGAACTTCTTCAAATTCCGAGGGAGACCACTCACAAAGTCTATAGTAATCCTCTCCTACTTCCGTTCGGGAATAATCATCTGCTGAAGTACATCGCTCGATCTCTGATGCTCGTACTTGACCTGCTGACAGTTGAGACACAGAGCTACAAACCCCACTTTATCCTCCTTCATCCTCCTCCTCCAGTAGTGCTGTCTCAAATCCTGATACATCTTCGCGGCACCTGGATGGATAGAATACCGCGAGCTATGGGCCTCCTCCAATATCAAATCCAGGAGCCCATCCACATTGGGCACGCAAATCCGACCCTGCATCCTTAACACGCCATCACTATCAATAGTTACATCCCTGGCATCATCATGCTGAACCCTGTCCTTAAGGACAAGAAAATATGGATCATCATACCGGCTCTCCCTGATGCGGTCATACAAGGAAGACCGAGAAACCACGCAAGCCAACACTCGACTAGGCTCTGAAATATCTAATCTCACCATCCGATTGGCCAAAGCCTGAACATCAACTGCAAATGGCCGCTCCCCAACTGGAATGTATGCCAAGCTACCCATACTAACCGCCTTTCGGTTCAAAGCATCGGCCACCACATTGGCCTTCCCCGGGTGATACAAAATGGTAATATCATAGTCCTTGAGTAACTCAATCCACCTCCGCTGCCTCAAGTTAAGATCCTTCTGCTTGAACAAATGCTGAAGGCTGTGATGATCTGTATATACCTCACAAGATGCGCCATATAAGTAGTGCCTCCAAATCTTCAAAGCATGAACTATAGCAACCAATTCAAAATCATGTACAGGGTAGTTCTTCTCATGGGGCTTCAACTGACGAGAATCATATGCAATAACTCTACCCTCCTGCATCAACACACATCCGATCCCAACTCTCAAGGCACCATAATACACCGTGTAAGAACCTGAAGCTTATGGCAATACCAATACTGGGGTTGTGGTCAAAGCTGTCTTGAGCTTCTGAAAGCTCTCCTCGCACTCGCCCGACTATACAAATGGTGCACCCTTCTGCGTCAACTTGGTCAAGGGAGAAGCAATAGATGAAAAATCGTGGACGAACCGATGATAATAACCCGCCAAACCGAGGAAACTCCAAATCTCTATGGCTGAGGATGGTCTAGGCCAACTCTGCACCGCCTCTATCTTCTTTGGATCAACCTGAATACCATCACTGGACATCACGTGCCCCAGGAAAGTCACAAAACCAAGCCAGAACTCACACTTGGAGAACTTTGCATAAAGCTTCTCCTCCCTCAATCTCTGTAATACCACTCTCAAATATTGTGCGTGCTCCTCCTAGATATGCGAGTACACCAGCATGTAATCAATAAAACAATCACAAATGAATCCAGATACGGCCGAAATACACTGTTCATCAAGTGCATGAATGTTGTTGAGGCATTAGTCAACCCAAAGGAAATAACCAGAAACTCATAGTGCCCATATCTAGTCCTGAAGGCAGTCTTCATAATATCTGAATCCCTAATCTTCAGTTGGTGATAGCCAGAACGGAGATCAATCTTGGAGAATACCTTTGCCCCCTGAAACTGGTCGAACAAATCATCAATACAGGGTAGGGGATACTTGTTCTTCACTGTCACTTTGTTCAATTACCTGTAGTGAATGCACATTCTCATTGTGCCATCCTTCTTCTTCACAAATAAGACCGGTGCACCCCACGGTGACATACTCAGATGAATGAACCCCTTATCTAGGAGTTCCTGAAGCTGATCCTTTAGTTATTTCAACTCCGCTGGTGCCATGCGATACGGAGGAATGGAAATGGGCTGAGTGCCCAGCACCAAATCAATACCAAAGTCAATGTCCCTGTCCTGTGGCATGCCCGGCAGGTCTGCTAGAAACACATAAAGGAAGTCCCTCACAACGGGAACAGAATCAAGACCAGGAGTCTCAGCTCCGATATCTCTCACAAAAGCCAAATACGATAGACAACCTTTTCCAACCATCCGCTGGGCCTCTAGGAAAGAAATCACCCTGCTGGGGACATAGTCAGTCATACCACGCCACTCAATCCTTGAAACACCCGGTATGGCCAATGTGACTGTTTTAGCATGACAGTCCAGAATAGCATGGCATAGAAATAGCCAATCCATGCCTAGAATAACATCAAAATCTACCATGCTCAATAGCAATAAGTCAACTCGGGTCTCCAGACCCCCAATAGTCACTAGACAAGAACGATACACATGGTCTACAATAATAGTATCACCCACTGGGGTAGATACATGCACAGGTAAAGCAAGACACCCACTGGTCGTACCCAAATGATGAGAGAAATAAGAACACACATAGGAATAGGTAGAACCGGGGTCAAATAAAACTGAGGCATCCCTGTGGCAGACTGAAATAATACTTGTGATAATAGCATCCGAAGCAATAGCATCTGACCGGCCCTAAAGAGCATAGAAGCGAGCCTGACCACCAACCGATCAGCCTCCCCCTCTGGGGCGGCCCCTGGCTACCTGACCCTCACCCCTAGTTGGCGGGGCGGGTGCTGAAGAAATTGGGCCAGACGATGAGGGTTGACCCCTCTACTGAGCTGACTACCATGAAGCCGAGGACACGGCCTCCACATATGCCCAAACTCCCCGCACTCATAACAGCTCCGGGGTGCTGAAGAATGGGACTGAAGGGAACCCCACGTGCCAGAGTGACTAGATGACGCACTCGGCCTGGAAGAACCCTGAACAGATGGAGCTCGTGATGAACCCTATGCCGGAAAAGCGCTAAGAGATGGCTAACTCTGCTGATAACCCTGCTGACCCCGGCCGGAAGATGACCCACGATACTCAGAGCGGGCCGACTGAGGAGGCCTGAATGAACGACCTCTGCCCTGCTGGAACTGACCCTAGACGGAGCACCACTGAAGCTACCAGAACCTCGAGGCCTCTTGGCCTCCCTCTCCTCTATGTCCTGACGGCGAGCCGTCTCAATATCACGAGCAATATCCACTGCATCCTCAAAGGAAATACCCAGAACTCTCTCTCGAGTCATCAGAACTTGAAGGTGATAGTTAAGTCCATCTACAAACCTCTTGATCCTCTCTCTATCGGTCAGAACTATCCAGGAGGCATGACGAGCCAACTCAGAAAATATCGCCTCATACTGGGTCACAGTCATGTCTCCCTATCGAAGCCACTCGAACTGCCTATGCAGCTCCTCTCTCTGAGGGTGTGGTACCCACTTCTCCAAAACGATAGTGGAGAACTCCTGCCATGACAAAGACACTGCACCTACCAGCCTACGCTGCTGATCTGCCTCCCACCATATGAAGGCATCCCCAATGAACTGAAATGCGGTGAATTCTACTCCACTGGACTCCAAAATCCCTGTTGTCCGAAGCATACGCTGACACTTGTCAAGAAATCCCTGGGCATCCTTGCCCTGAGCACCATTGAAAACTAGAGGCTGGAGTCTACTGAACCTTTCGAGACGACGCTGCTCATCGTCTGGCATAGCTGGAACCACAAAGTCCTGAACTGGTGCAACCGGCTGAGCTGGAGCTGCTCCTGGTGCCTGTAAACCTTGCACTACCTAATACGGTGTGCGAGCAGCGGGGGTCTGACTGCCTCCCCCTACCTGAGAAGTAGCTGTTGTGGTAGTGGCTGAAACTACCTGGGCTAGGCCAGTGCAAACTGATAGTATCTGAGCCAAGGTCTCCTGGAGACCCGGAAGCACAATGGGCACCGCCGGTGCCATAACAGGTGCTGCTGGAATGTCTGCAGCTGAGGCCTGATCCTAAGCCGGGGCAACTGGTGGAGCAACAGGTGCTGCCTCGTGGCTCTGCCTCTACCACGACCACGACCACGACCGCGACCTCTAGTGCCCCCAGTAGGTGGTACTGGTGGTCGTTTGTCTCGTCCTGTAGCGGGGGTCCTCGCCATCTGCGAGAGAATAGAACACAGAAGTTTAGTTCTCGGATCAAACAAAGTCGCACGACAAGAATTTCAAGAATGTGAAGTTTTCCTAAGGGTTCTGCAGCCTCTCGAGGATAAATACAGACGTCTCCGTACCGATCCGCGAGACTCTACTAAACCTGCTCATGACTCGTGAGACCTAGTAACCTAGGCTCTGATATCAATTTGTCACGACCCAATTCCCACCCGGTCGTGATGGCGCCTCTCGTGAAGACAAGGCCAACCAACAGAACAATAACACCTCATTTATAACAGTTATTTAGCATGAATAAATCTAAAACATGAATAATGTAACCATAAGTGCGGAATAAAACGTGATAAACATGGATACCATCCCGAATAAGCCCGAAATCGAGGTGTCACAAGTCACGAGCTACTACAGAGTTTACTAAAATACTACAAGTCTGGAACTAGGAACAAAGTCCGAAGATAATGTAAATACAGAAGATAAGGGAGAAAACGGGGTTGTGGACGTCGACAGCTACCTCGTCACTCCTAGTCCGCCTGGTCTGGAAGGAAATTAGCGCTCAGGAACGAACTCTGCTATGCCTGTATCTGCACACATGGTGCAGGGAGTAATGTTAGTACTCTGACCCTAAGTAATAAAAATAAATAACGACTGAGAACATAAAATCCCATGAAGGCACAAATAATGCTATCTCAAGCAGTAAAATCAATTAAACAGTAAAACCAGTGAAACATAGCAAGAATCCTTTTTTAAAACAGTTAAAACAAATATTCTCAACCAGTAAGAAATTCTCAGAAACCTACCCCTCGGGTGAAATATCAAACTCTCAGCACAGTATCAGCCCTGCGGGCTCAGTATCAATCACGCAGTACAACATCAGCCCCTCGGGCTCACTCTCAAATCACATGGGTACCCGCCCTC
The DNA here is from genome assembly GCA_026770625.1 of Nicotiana glauca. Classification (NCBI taxonomy): domain Eukaryota; kingdom Viridiplantae; phylum Streptophyta; class Magnoliopsida; order Solanales; family Solanaceae; genus Nicotiana; species Nicotiana glauca. The sequence goes on along the minus strand of MU724399.1, from coordinate 25,343 downwards.
ACTGTGGGTATGCAGACTCCGGAGGGGCTCCTACAGCCCAAGCGCTATCAATAAGGCCTGAAAGCCTGAACATATCAATATGAGGCCTGAAAGCCTGGTCACAATACACTCGAGGCCTGAAAGCCTCCCCACATAGCGCTCGAGGCCTGAAATCCTCCTCACATATCACTCGAGGCCTGAAAGCCTCCTCACATATCACTCGAGGCCTGAAAGCCTCCTCGCATCACTCAACATATCCTAACACATGTCCCTCGTCCTCAATCAGTCCAAAAATAATCAAAAGCCCCTCGGACATCAGTAAAACAATAGTACTCAGCTCAAACAATAGTTCAAATATCAGTTAAAACTCCAAGTTTGAGTAAAATATACCTGAGTTCCTGAAACAGTGTAATTCAAATGGACTGAGTTCAAATAATATTTCAAATAGTAAGGAAAACAGTGATGATAGCTCATAAGGAATTCAAAAAGTCGACAATAAGCCCCAAAATATGGCAATAAGCCCAAGTCATAGTGGAAAACAACAATTCATAGCTAAATGTGCGGTAAAATGTCATCCGGACTGGGCCACGTCACAATCCCCAATAGTAAATGACCCCGCGCTAATTATTGAACGCGTGTCTCATCTCAACACAGCACCGAGTTGTGCAAATCCGGGGTCTCAAACCCTCAGGACATTATTTAAAGTCATTACTCACCTTTAGCCGGTCAAAACCACAAGGAATACGTCACAATAGGCTAATGAATCATAACCCAATCGAAAAGACTCGAAAAATATCAAAAATCAGGAAGTTGGCAAAACCTGAGCCTCGGGCCCACTTCGCGAAAAATGATGAAATTTACATCACCAGATTCTTCATCTCGCCACGAGTTCATACAAATCATGTTTACCAAAATCGGAGCTCAAATGCCCCCTCAAATCCCAAATTTTCATTTCAAAAGTCAAGCCCTAATTCTTCCAATTTTTACCCAAATTTCCATGAATTTACGGTTGATTCTTAAATAAAATGATATTTCTAGGCCATAGGACTCACCTCCAATCAATTTCCGTCGAAACCCTTTTCAATTTCTATCAAAGAGCTCTCAAGGTGCTCAACAATGGAGGAAAATGGACCAAGCTTCGCGGATGAAATAATATAAAAACCCTTCTGTCCGCCCAGCTTTTACCCTACGCGATCGCGGCCCAAGGCTCGCGATCGCGAAGCACAATTTTGAACTCCCAATTTTTTTCTTCTTCGCGAAAGCGGTGACCAACCCGCAAACGCGATGCTTAAGCTGATCATACTACGGGAACGCGGCGTCATTCACGCGATCGCGATGCACACCCTCCGGGCCTTCCGCGAATACGTTGGCCTTGACGCGAACGCGGAGAACAAAGTACTCAGGACCCAAATCCCCTTCTACGTGATCGCGGGGTCCCCACCACGAACTCCATGAACTGGAACTCACCCCTCCACGCACGCGGACCAAACCCTGCGAACGCGAAGACCAAATTTTGGTCTGCAACTACTGTGCATTTTCTGCAAACTCCCAAAGTCCGAAACTCTCCGATAGCTATCCGAAATCACCCCGAGGCCCCCGAGGCCCCCGGGACCTCAACCAAGAGCACTAACATATCCCAAAACATCATACAAACTCTTTCCAATCATCAAAACACATCAAACAACACTAAAATCATCAATTCACATCGGATTCAAGCCTAAGTTTCTTCAAAACTTTTGAAATACGCATTTGATCAAAAACCCGACCAAAACACCTCCGAATGATCTCAAATTTTGCACACACATCCAAAATCACCTAACGAAACTATTTCAACTCTCAGAATTCTATTCCGACCTCCGGATCAAAATCTCACCTACCAACCGAAATTTGCCAAAATACTAACTTCGCCAATTCAAGTCTAATTCTACACTGGACCTCCAAAATCACTTCTGATCGCACTCCCAAGTCAAAAATCATCCCTCGAAGCTAACCGAGTCACCGGAAATCACATCCGAGCCCTCTAACTACATAGTCGATATCCGGTTACCTTTTCCAAAACAAACCTTCCTTAAAGAGACTAAGTGTCTCATTTCCATCTAAAACCAATCCAATTCAACTCGATCACCTCAAATACCGATGATGAAGCAAAGAAGCATAAAATGAGGGAAATGAGGCGGTACTCACATGACGACGGGCCGGGTTGTCACAGGATATGACTTCCATCTCTAGGATATGACTTGAAATTTTAGGATATGAATTGAAATTTTAGTTTATGAATTGAACTTTTAGGATATGACTTGAACCTTTAGGATATGAATTGGAATTTTAGTTTATGACTTGAACCTTTAGGATATGACTTGAAACTTTAGGATATTACTTGAAGCTTTAGGATATGAATTGGAATTTTAGGATATGACTTGAAATTTTAAGATATGAATTAAATATTTAGGATATGATTTGAACCTTTAGGATATGACTTGAACCTTTAGGACATGAATTGGAATTTTAGTTTATGACTTGAACCTTTAGGATGTGACTTGAACCTTTAGGATATGACTTAAAACTTTAGGATATGAATTGAAATTTTAGGATATGACTTGTACCTTTAGGATATGAATTGAAAATTTAGATTATAAATTGAAATTTAGGATATGACTTGAAATTTTAGGATATGAATTGAAAATTTAGGATATGTATGGGACCTTTAGGATATGACTTGAACCTTTAGGATATGAAGTGGAATTTTAGTTTATGACTTGAACTTTTAGGATATGACTTGAAATTTTAGGATATGAATTGAAATTTTAGTTTATGAATTGAACCTTTAGGATATTACTTGAACCTTTAGGATTTGACTTGAACCTGTAGGATATGAATTTGAATTTTAGATTATAAATTGAAATTTTATGATATGACTTGAAATTTTAGGATATGACTTGAACCTTTAGGATATGACTTGAAACATTAAGATATGAATTGGAATTTTAGGATATGACTTGAACCTTTAGCATATGAATTGGAATTTTAGATTATGAATTGAAAATTTAGGATATGACTTGAACCTTTAGGATATGACTTGAACATTTAGGATATGAATTGGAATTTTAGGATATGAATTGAACCTTTAAGATATGAATTGGACTTTTAGTTTATGAATTGAAATATTAGGATATCACTTGAACTTTTGTGGATTGATTTGAACCTTTAGGATATGAATTAAAATTTTGGTTTATGTATTGAAATTTTAGATTGCGGGAGGATTTTGTAAAAGGGGTTGATGACTTTATTAGACATGCAATGGAACTTCCACCAAGAATAACTAAGACACCGTACCTGGCAGAGTGTGCCTTTAATTGTTCTTCTCATTAGTGACAACGATGATGAGAAGGCAAGAACATGTGTTTCAAATAGTTATGGTGTAGGTAGGAGTTTAACATTTCCTAAGTAGATAAAAGAAGAGGTAATAGAGGAATTCTATACTTCATTTTCCAAGAGGAAAAGGAGTTTAATTGGGAGTGATAAGGGTGATGGTGATGGAATTTTTTCCATCGGTTATGTCAGTTCCCATAAAACGGGGATCATACGACTCTATGATGACAAAGATTATAGGAAGTTTTATTCTCAACTTTTTTCCAAGTCTGATCCGTACGAGTTTAATAGGATATTGGTGATATTTCTTCAGATTCAGTCAATGATTTGACTGACAAAAGTATGAAAATATTTTTCAGCATCCTTCTCTACCAAGAAAAATGTTTTATCTTTAATCTTTTTATTAGCATTTCCATAATTTTGTTAGTTAAATCATTGTCTGAATCAGAAGAAATATCACCAATATCCTATTAAGCTTGTACGAAACTTGGAAGAAAGTTGAGAATATAACTTCCTATTAGCTTTGTCATCATAAAGTCTTATGATCCCCGTTTTATGGAAACTGCCATGACCGACAGAAAATATTCCATCACCATCACCCTTGTCACTCTCAATTAAATTTCTTTTCCTCTTGAAAAATGAAGTAGATAATTCCTCTATAATCTTTCTTTTATCTACTTAGGGAATTTAAAATTCCTACCTACACCATCACTATTTGAAACACATGCCATTGCCTTCTCATCATCATTGTCGCTAACGAGAATAACAATGGATCAAAAGACAAACCCTGTCAGCTATTGTATCCAAGTTATTCTCTGTATCCAAGTTCATCCCGAGTAATAGTACCACGGGGATAATCACCAAAGCTACCAGACAACTTTATGATACAAATGAAGCAAGATGAGTTATTCAATGAAACTCGTATTCTAATAAAGAAGAAAGAGACTGATCCAGAAAGGTGGGTCGAGGTTCGAGCCTCGACTATACATGTAAGTTTTTTACTTTTCATTAGGTATTTTGATTTACTTTTATATAAATTTTAAAATATTAATTCAATATAATTTTTCTTATAGGTTCGCTTCACAACTGATGTGGGGGAATTCATACGTAGTCAGCCACCTAATGAGTCGGCCCAGGCAATCCAACTTTTGGACGATGATACTAAAAAAATACTCCTTGAGTACTTTATATACTTTGAACTAGACAATAGAACTAGTTTTCAAATGAGCTTGTAATAAGCGTTAACTTAGTTTTGTTAGCTTATTGTTTTAGTTCTATTGATCTTTATATTTTGTTGCTTTTTAGTGTTGTTGTTGGAAAAAAAATGCGTGTTTAGGATATTTGGTATAAGCTGGCAGGTGGTGTAGCTGCCAAAACAGGCAGTTTCTGCCAAAAATATACCAAGAAAAGCGACCAACTTTGGTCTCCAGTTGGTCGCTTTTCACTTAAAAAAATAATTTTTTGGGCAATAGCAACCAGCCTTGGCCTCTATTCTATTTTAAAAAAATAATTTCTGGTAATTTGGCGACCAACGTTGGTCGCTTATAGTTAAAAACAAAAATTAATTCCTGCCATTGGCGATCAATTTTGGTCGTCAATTTAAATAGAAAATTATAAAAATTATTATTATAGCGACCAAAGTTGGTCACTATCTATGATTAACAATATATAAAAATAAAACGTAATTTACATCTGGAGACCAATTTTGGTCGCCAAATTTATAATATTAAAATATTTGAGCGATCAAAGTTGGTCGCTATATGCTTTGCCCGGAAAATTTGGTCCTTTTACATGAGAGACCAAAGTTGGTCGCTAATTAGCGACCAACTTTGGTTCCTAAATTAAAGGGACCAGCTTAGTATCGGCCATGCGTTTTTGGTCGCTTTTTGGCCACTAACGACCAACGTTGGTCGCTTTTTGTGGTCGCCAAATTCCCAATTTCTAGTAGTGTCCATAAACTTGAACTTAATTATAAGTGTGATTATTGATTATTAGGTTGTGCACTTTATGTACTTGGTGAGTTTAGTGTGGCAGTGAGTGTAGGCTCAACTCGATGAGCGCCGTAATTAGGGGTGGATTTACATGGTGGCAAGCGGTGTCCAGTAAGCGGTGTCACTGGACACCGCTTCGTCAAATTTTTTTTACTATTTATATGTATAAAAATAATAAGTAAAACAGAAATTCCGTTTTGTTTTCAATCTAAATTAAGTTAGGAGTCTCATTAACCAACCACTAGTTTGAATTGACCAAGCAAAAATATTATTCTTTTAGATCCGAACCAAGATAAAACCATTAAAAGTGACACCACTTGCAACAAAATATCTTAGTAGTCTAGTGGTTGTTAGCTTCACGTATTATATGAGAGATCTTGGGTTTGAACTCTCTTGGCTCCGCAATATATTTTTTGAATATTACAGCCCTTTTATTAGAAATAATGACACCACTTATGAAGAATCATACGCACGCCATTGGCCGTAATACGAGGTCACAGCAAGTATTCATTAACTGAATTGTCCAATTAACAGAGTCATATTGGAGGAAGGGTAAAAAAAAGGACGATCTAGTCCTTCGTCAATCCGCTATATTACTCAAACAGATATACAATTATTCTTGCTAAGCTAAACTTATTTATGTCCTGATATTATATTTGATCTTGGGTTATGTTATGTCAATATTATTACATTTAGCTAGATTCACTTGAGTTGTTAACTAATTAAGATGAGCTTTCTCCAATCTCCATCCAGTCATAACAAATTTCTGGTCACAAAAGTTTTCTAAAATCAAAGAAATATCAAAAGCTCGACAAATTAGTCGCAGATGTATGTAAGGCAGCCATACTTTATCTACTTAATTATTATTAGTAGAACTAGTATAGCTGCCCGTACGATGCGCGATCAATTTCAAAATTTTGCTTGTTATAAAATAATTATGTAAAGCTTATATGAGAGAATACTAGCATATTTGACACACTTGACATTTTATAATAATTATACTTATAAAAGACAAAACAATATAAATGCTTAGTTCATTGTCCAAATTTGTTAACCATAATTTTTAGCATTATTTAATTAGTTACTATATTTATTTTACAAATTAATCAATATCATAAATATACTCAAACAATCCCTATCATCCTCTTGTATGCACTTTTTTTACTATAATATTTTTACTTAATTTTTTATTTAGTGTTTTTCCTATAATTCAAATATTAATTTTGAACTATTTTTATTTTTTTTCAATATGATAGATTAAATTTTAGTTTTAACTATTGATATTATCAACGTATGAATTTAATTATAGTTATTTTTATTCAATATCTATTAAGATTTCAGTTAGACGGCCTTATCTGTGCAATATGTTTTTTCTGCAATTCAAAGACTTTCATATCAAATTTGAGGGGCGAGTGCACATATAACTATTCTTAGGGATGATATTTAGGAATTAGCCAGTACTTATATTGTCATGAAATTTTAAACTAAAAAACTTAATTTCAGGACATTTTTGTCTTGAAAAATTAAAATTTAGAATGCACTGACTAATTTCTAAATAACAGTCCTTCAAAGTGGCTACTTGGTGTCATTTCTACCAAATTCAAATATGCTTATCCTTGTTCCATATTTTTTGTTATGATTTCATGTTTAAGTACTTTATTGTTTATTAGTTTTTCACACATATATGTGCCTGTCTCTCCTTTTTAAATAAATAATATGAATAAATATTTTTACTTCTTAAATCTAAACTATTTTGATACTCTTATTTTATTACTCAAAATTACTTCATTATTAAAATTTATAAAATAAATATTATTTCAACCGCTACAAATAATGTAAATCAACGGAGATTTCAACCGCTGTACTCTTATTCTTTACTTGATTGCTTGAACTTTTCGTAACTTACAAACAGAAATTTGATTTACTATTATTCCATAAATTATATGAATATTTTAAAATATTATATTAAACTCATATACATAATAAAAATTTCCTTCTAACTTTCCAAGTCCACGATCTTATAAAATATTTGATATATTATTTTTTAGTTTAGCCTCTTAACACATTTTTATATTAAATCATCTTGGGATTCCTAAAAGTAAAAAATCAAATGGGTTAATAGAAAATATTAATATAGAAAAGAAATTTTGCTCACGCATTTTATTTGTGCCAACACCATTACAATCTATTCAACAACAGATAGAGTTTCAATGGGCTGGAGAAATCTTTTGGTACAATAAATGATAGAATAAAGAGCATAGTTCCTTTCTAGTGTCTCATCCGGAAAATAGCTATTAATAATCGATGTGCCAACTTTTTACGAAATTCGAATACAAAAAGAATTTAAAATTAAATTGATAAAGAGTAAAATTAAAGAGCTTATTTCTTCTAGTTATTTGTTAGCATATTCTAAATATAAAATAGAAAAATGGCTATGCTAAATAACTTATTATAACTAATCTAACTAATTTTATCCTAAAACTACCACATGGCTATGCTGACAGTCATCAACAAATAAAGTGATACCATAATGATGTACTATTTGTACATAAACTTCCAAAGCTAATTTAAGTTTTTCACGCGTTGGATAATTATACAGTTACTAATCATTAGTTTAGACTAACTTGATAGGAAAAAAAAATGGAAAAACAATCATAGTATGTGTTGATGTTTCAAATGAACTAAATAAAGAACATAAAGAACTAAATTATTAACACCGCAAGAAATCAAAGATACATGGGAGAAGTCAGGTTATGTTTTCGCAGATAATTGATTCTCTAAAGATGGTTGTAAATGCAATTTTTCATAAGCTATATTCAAGTAAGTCATAGCCCAGAGATATCATTACTCTAGAAAAAAATAAGCAAGGAAATACAAAACTACCATTAATTATAGAGTGTTCCTAATTGTTCCATGTTGCGTCGTCCACGTATCAAGCTAAATTCCTTCATACGTAATGTAGCAGATGCAAATATGAAATAATTGGCAGAGAATCTATATATATTTAAAAGGAAGAGCACAAAACAGAAAAAATTATCACCAAATAGGAAAAAATCGTAGGAAACCAACATTATTAGAACACAACAGTTGATAAAACTTATTTTCTTCCGTTGGTAAACATTTAAAAGCCAATAATTAACAAAAAAGATAATAAAATAATAATAAATAAGCAATCAAAAAGGGGAAAAATAACTGATTTTGAATTTGAATTTAAAAATAACTAAATAACTTATTATAACTAATCTAACTAAATATCCTAAAACTACCACATGTCTTTTTTCATATGTTGTCACTTGTCATAATTCTAGGCTAGACTTTCTTCCTTTTAAATATATATTTTAAAATCTTAATACTGTGCTCGTATGTAATTACTTAAATCTTAAAATAATTTTGTATCATGCTCGACGCAACGAGAGAACATTATCGGAACAGAACCAACAAAGTCGGTTCTGTTTCAATTGTATTGGGTAAGGAGACGGTATACTGGGTTGTTGTTGTTATAAGGAGATGATACCGGTAAGGGGAGGGTTCTATAACGGGACTGAGACTAAGCGCAATTAAGGATACGAGGTAAGAGAAGTTTTGGGGGTACCGTACTAGTATCACTACCAGTCCTGGGGGACGGAGGTAATTGACGGGTCCGGTAAAGTTATTTAGGGGTATTTTTAAATTAAAATTATAAAAAATTTTCATATTTAAATACACACAAACTTAGGGGTATATGGGGTAATCCCTTAGATAGCCCTAACTGAGTGCGAAATTTAAGAATGAACGAAATTATTTATGAAACTTGTAATTTAAAATAAATCATAAAAAAAATATTTGATCATATAAAATATCATTTAGAGTAAAATGGGAAGACCAAAATTAAATTCTTACTAAATATAACAATATTATTTTTTTAGACGGACTAAAAAGGAAAGAGTACCAGAAACATGGAGTATTTTATATGTAAATAAAGTCAACAATCTATATTTACTTAAAAGGAAGAAAGTCTGCCCTGAGAATTTGCCAAGTGTCATGTGCATAAAATGCCATGTAGTAATTTTAGGACAAATTAGTTATTTTAGGTCAAATTAGTTTTACTTTGTAAATTTTGAATTTGAATAGGTATATTGTTTTTTAAAAGAAAAAGAAACAGTAGTTACCATTTTTAAGGAACACGGTAATTTGGGAACCCAACGCCTATTTGCCCTAAAATATCAATTCTACATAAATTCCACGATCTCTCTTCGCGGTTTCAACTCCTCACCCAACACAATGCCTATTTGCCCTAAAATATCAATTCTACGGTTTTTCAATCCCACGATCTCTCACCGTGATTTCAACTCCTCACCCACGAACTCTTATGTGCTCCATTCTCAATAACATGATTTTATAGTTTTGTTAAATTAGTTTTCTATTTTTACAGTATAATAATTCTATGCTTTCTTCCAAGTGTGCATATCAAACAACAATTTTGGACTACAAGCGGTGATTGGTATGATTTGTATTTTATGAACAATCTTTCAATTTCTTTAATAGATAATTAAATACAACTATGTTTATTATTCCAATTGAGATTGTATTTCTGTAACAGATATTTTCTGTGAAGATTGTTGACGACATATGTAATATAAAAAAGATCAAATTTTCATAATCTATATGTGTGTTTGCGTATTGGTTACCACTGAACTTTGGAATGTGTTGAAATTTTTGTATAGGAGGTTAAGTGTTCACTATGCTATTTGCTTGATTTTGCTGGCTACTTTATTTTCTAATGCAAAACTTTCTTGATTGTTTTTTAATGATGTAAAGTTAATGATTTTGTCTATACTGCGATAGCATTCTACCAATTCCTTGAATTAGATTATTAGAGTTTGCTTGCTTATTTTGCCTAAGCGCATACCACAATATATTACATTTTGCATTAATTACGTGATTACACTCTGCATCAATATCTTTATTTTGATGTACACTTCTACTAAATTAACAACGGACTTAATAGTAGCTGAAATGAATTTTGTTACTGAAATTAACAGCAAGTCAATAAATTGAAAATTAATGGTTCGCATTTTCAAGCTTTGGGAAAATTAGGATCGCGAAAGTCATGATAGCCCTTTACAATTGAGATTATTCTGATGGATAAAAATATATTATTTTAAATTTTACGCATATTTCTATTTTGTATTGTTTACACATGCATAAGTATATTATAGTTATATATAAAATAACTTTGTCATTTTGACTAATTGAGTATTTTTGTAGGGCGATCGTTCACGCAAATATTGGCAGGTCTTTTATCTAAGGATCACTCAAACAATGAATTAAGGAAATGAGTTGTACATCATGAAGAATTTCGTGGTTTGTTCAAATAATATGAAACTAAAGATCATAAGTTCAAGTTGATGTTCACGCAAAAGACCATTGTTGATAAAATATAGGATCCACATTTCAACATGTGTATCATCAAATCTAAAACCTATGAGCAGTTGTCAAATCCCCAAGAATTTGGCACTATTGGGCTATTCGGTATTTAACTTTTTTCTCATTTTTTTCAGTTTTATTTTGCTTTTCGTTATTTGTTTTCTATCTTATGAGTGCTAAGTGATAACTAAATCAATCCTAATTACAGTATAAAAGATCAAAGTTTAATTTTTGAACTAAAGCTGAATTTATTAACTTTGTAATTAGATCCTTAAGCATTTAGGTGGGTGATTAGTTTTGTTTGTTGTAGCTTTATCTTTCTTTCGCCTGTTCTCTCTGTCCATTTAATGAAATTTTAATAATGAAGTTATACCTAAATTGTTAGAAGACTCCAAAAGATTTCTTTTTTCATGTGTGTATTATATTATATTTTATGATAAAATAAAGTAACAAAATACTGTATTTATTTATGCTTGAGTAAACTTAAGTACCATGGAAGAAGAATCATAAGAGTAAATGCAGATGGTATCTTAGGGCAGATGCGCATAGTAAAAATTTTGAAATTTATTTCTTATAAGTTATTATATATACCTGAAAGGTAATTACTTGCTTTTGTTGAACAAATGAAGGTTATTGTAACATTTAGGTGTCTTCTATCGAAAATAACAATCTGATTTCTATCTTATAAGTAAATATAGATTTTCAGTGTAATTTGACATTCTTTAATCTATTTTCTGTCTTATATGTTCGGTATGCCAATTGCTATATCTTGGGTAGATCTTGAAACTTAATAGTTTGTCACGATCCCAAACCCGGTCGTGATGGCGCCCAACACAATTGCTAAATAAGCCCGACCAATTAACACTCACAACTCAACCACACAACCCATTTCCAATTTATAGAATTAAATTATCAAATAATATAGTTCCAACCAGTGATAATAGACAGAAATAATACGAAAATCATAACAACTGCCAATAAAACTCCCAAAGACCTGGGGTCATGAGTCTAGAGCCTCTAAGATAACAAAATAATGAATCCTCAGTAATACTGATGTTCACAAATACGGAAATAATAAAGAGATAGGGGAGGAGTCGGGCCTTGCGAACGTCAGGCAGCTACCTCGACGACTCCTGAGAAACTCTGAAGCAGCAAAACTCAACTATGCTCCCGAGACATCTGAATCTGCACACATGGTGCAGGGAGTAAAGTGAGTACTTCCAACTCAGTGGTAATAGACATATTGTTACGGCCCCAATCCCGGTCGTGATGGCGCCCAACACAATTTCTAGGCAAGCCCGACCATTTAAACTCTCAACCCGAGCATGAAGCTCAAAACCAGTCATTTGAATGTCATTATCAACAATAAAGCTAATAATTTTAATTTATAGATAGATATAAGCCGAATATCAAGATAATGCTGAATACACTCCCAAGGACCTGGGGGTCATGAGTCTAGAGCCTCTAACAATACAGTGTAATAAGACTCCAATAATACATTGTTTCAAAAGTTGCGGAAAGATGATAAAAAGGGATAGGGGAGGAGTCGGGTCCTGCGGACGTCAGGCAGCTACCTCGACAACTCCGAATAAACTCTGAAATCGGCAAAAGCTCAGCTAAACTCCATTTCGAGACAGTGTATAACTCAGGACTGATATCATGAAAACATGCTAAACATCATGGAAATAGTGATAATAATCCCTAAGGAATCCAAATAATCGACATACAGCCCAAATATAACCATAATCATCCAAGTAGGAGGTTTGTCAATTAATTTCTAGCCAATAACACAGTACGAACATCATTCGGTAGGACTAAGCCATAGTCCCCAATCACAATCGACCTTGCACTCATCGTAGAGTACGTGTCTCGCCTCAATATAGCGTCACAGTGTGATATATCGGGGTTTCAAACCCTCAAGTCATCATCTACATCTATTACTCACCTCAATCCGACCACAAGACTAGTCCGCTATGCCTTTTCCTCTCAAATTCGCCTCCTCGCACGTCGAATCTGGTCAAAACCACAACGAATACATTACAATAGGCTAATGGAACATAACCCAATTGAAAGAACTCGAAAAACACCCAAAAATACGAAGTTGACAAAACCCGAGCCCCGGACCCACTTCTCGAAAAATTACGAAATTTATATCACCGGAATCCTCGTCTCGCCACGAGTCCGTACATATAAAATACACAAGAATCGGATTCCATTTGGCCCCTCAAATCATCAATTCAAACCTTCTTAGGTTTCAAGCCCTAACCTCCATTTTCCCCCTTTAATTCCTTGAATTTCAGTGTTTAAATCCTTGTTTTTACACCATAACAATATTATTCGAGTCTATAAATTCATACATGATGGAATCCCCTTCGAATCCTCTCCAAATCACCCAAAATCGCCTCTTCCTGAAGTCTAAAATGTTTTATTAACTTCTGAAATTCGCGAATACTGTTCATTAAACACAGCCCAGATTTTCGCTTCTGCGGTCCTTTAACCACACCTGCGGTACCGCTGATGCGACAAATTGACCACGTATGCGGTCTCACTTAAAATACCTGGGACCGCTTATGCGATCCATACATCCGCTTATACGGTTTACCTCCAACCGCTTCTGCTGTATATTAACCGCTTATGCGGACTTGCTGAAGCGACTACACGTCCGCTTATGCAGAAAATCCCTGGGCCACACCTGCCTGCTTCTGCGGCCTTCCCCACCGCATCTACGAAACCGCTTAAGCAGATCCTTTTCCGCAGATGCGGAAATACCAGAAGGCTAAAAAAAAATCTGTTGCAACAAAAATGCTTCTGAATTCCGATTAATCATCCGAAATCACCCCGAGGACCCCGGGACCTCAACCAAAAATACCAACACATCCAACAACCTTATTCAAACTTGTTCCAATCCTCAAAACACGTCAAACAATTCTAAAACCATTAAAACACATCGGATTCAAGCCTAGTTTTCATCAAAACTTTCGAAATGCGCATTCAATCAAAAACCCGACCAAACGACGTCCGAATGACCTGAAAATTTGCAGACATATCCAAAATCACCTAACGAAGCTACTGCAACTCTCGGAATTCCATTCTGACCCTCGGATTAAAATCTCACCTATCAACCGGAATTCGCCAAAATTCAAACTTCGCCAATTCAAGCCTAAATCTACATCGGACCTCCAAATTCGATTCCGATCGCACTCCTAAGTCACAAATCATTCCCCGAAGCTAACCGAACCACCAGAATTCACATCCGAGCTCTCTAACCACATAGTCAACTTTCGGTTGACTTTTCTAAAACAAGCTTTCTTCTGAGAGGCTAAGTGTCTCATTTCCAACTAAAATCAACTCAATCCTACCCGATCAACTCAAATATCGATATTGAAACATAAAGCAACACAAGATGGGGGAAATGGGGCGGTAACTCACATGACGACGGGTTGGGTCATCACACATATATAATGATTGAAAGTATGAAATTCCGAAAATACCACAATGTAAAGCTAACACTAACAATTTAGCATAGTTAACGGTGAAATGGCAACAAGACAGAAACAACTAGATCAGATAAACATCAGAACATGAATGCAATGCAATGCACATGACCGCTGCAACGTACAACCCGATCTATTTGGGTACCCGCGCTCATTGTGGGGGTTCAGACTCCGGAGGGGCTCCTACAGCCCAAGCGCAATATTATCGTAGCACTCGCTGCGGCGTGCAGCCCGATCCATACTCAGTCCAGGTATATGCATATAAGCTACACAGACACAGTCAAGTTATTATTTCCAGTTCCAATTATTAGGAATTATTGATTAAGTGTTTAAAACTTTAGAAATTTACTAATCATTTCGAGACAGTGTTTAACTCAGGACAGATATCATGAAAACATGCTAAGCATCATGGAAACAGTGGTAATAATCCTTAAGGGATCCAAATAATCTGCACGCGGCCCAAATATACTCATAACAATCCAAGTAGGATATTTACTAATCAGTCTATAGTCCAAAGCACAGCTTGGACACCACTCGGGGCGGATTAAGCCGCAAACCCCAATCACAAACGACCCTGCACTCATCATGGAGTACGTGTCTCGCCTCAATATAGCATCACAGTGTGATAAACCGGGGTTTCAAACCCTCAGGTCATCATCTACATCTATTACTCACCTCAAGCCGGCCATAAGACTAGTCCGCTATGCCTTTTCCTCTCGAATCCGCCTCCTCGCGCATTGAATCTGGTCAAAACCACAACGAATACATTACAATAGGCTAAAGAAACATAACCCAATCAAAAAGACTCGAAAAATACCAAAAATTATGAAGTTGGCAAAACCCGAGCCCCGGGCCCACTTCTCGAAGAATTACAAAATTTACATCACCAGATTCCTCGTCTCTCCACGAGTCTATACATATCAAATTTACTAAAATCAGAGTTCAATTGCCCTATCAAAACCCAATTTTAAACTCCCTTAAGTTCCAAGCCCTAACCTCCATTTTTACCCTCAAATTCCTCGAATTTCAATGATTACTCTATGTTTTTACACCATAATAACATATTTCGAGTCTAATAATTCATGCCTGATGAAACCCATATTCCGAGTCTAATAATTCATACCTGATGAAACCCCTTCGAATTCTCTTCAAAATCGCCCAAGAATTGCCTAAGTCGAAGTCCAAAATATTTCTCTTCTCTTTCAAAATCGTGAACCACTGTTCACTTAACCCAAACCGATTTCCGCTTCTGCGGTTATAATACCGCACCTGCAGTCACCACGTTTTCAACCAAACGACCGCTTATGCGATCTCACTTAACTAACCCGGGACCGCTTATGCGGTCTAAAACCGCTTCTGCGGAGCCCGCTTTTGCGGAAAGCCTTCCGCTTCTGCGGAATATCCCCAGCCCTTAAAGGACCACTTCTGCGACCTCCATGCCGCATCTGCGGAATCGCTTCTGCGGCTCCTTTTTCGCATATGCGGAAATACCAGAAGCCATAAAAAACCAGACCTGCAACATGCTTCAAAGTTCCCGTTTAACCACCCGAAATCACACCGAGGCCCCCTGGACCTCAACCAAAAGCACAGACATGATCTAATACCCTATCCAAACTTGCTCAATTCATCAAAACATTATCGTTAACATCAAAATCCTCAATTTTCATCAAATCAAAGCCTAAGTTTCTTAAAAACTTCCGAATTGCACATTCGATCAAAAACCCGACCTAACACCTCCGAATGACCTGAAACTTTGCAGAAATATCCAAAATCACCTAACGAAGCTACTGCAACTCTCGGAATTCCAATCCGACCCTCGGTTCAAAATCTCACCTATCAACCGGAATTCGCCAAAATTCAAACTTCGCCAATTCAAGCCTAATTCTACACCGCCAAAATCAATCCCGATCGCACTCCTAAGTCACAAATCATCCCCCGAAGCTAACCAAATTACCGGAATTCACACCCGAGCCCTCTAACTATATAGTTAACTTCCGGTTGACTTTTCCAAAACAAGCTTCCTTCTAAGAGGCTAAGTGCCTCATTTCCAACAAAAATCAATTCAATTCTATCCGATCAACTCAAATATTGATATTGAAACATAGAACAACATAATATGGGAGAAACGAGGCGGTAATTCACGTGACGACGGGTCGGGTCGTCACATTGTTCTTTTACATTCTTCATTTATATTCTCTATAATAATTATCAATTTTGCACTTATTTCCTTGGGTCAATTTTATTTTAGATGTTATTGGTGAAATTGTGATCCATGTGGACATACAGTCTATCAAAAGATGATAGCATCCGTATGTTCATGAACATTGAGATACAAGATAATGAGTAAGTTTGCCATAATTAATTAAACAAAGTAAATATTTCAACAATTTTTTATTTTGATTCTTGTGCTTAACCTTATAATAATTGTAGGAGCAATAATATTTCTGCAACTTTTTGGAGAGATTTTGTGGATCATATCAAGCCACATTTGAATGGATCTAATGATAATAAGCCTATTGTCGTTGTCATGCAATTGAAGAAGATTTCAGCTATATGACTGAAGTACTTTCCATGAAGTACTTTCCATATACATCACTCTAAAAAAGTAAGGAAGAAATTTATTTTTTCATGGTATGTATATTTTCTGAGGTCGTTATAATCAATATTGATTTCAAGGTTACTGGATATAATTTTTACTTAGCAGTTGTCATTACTTGATAGGACCCTATTTTTTAAAAACAACTTAGAGTTGAGATACTCTAAGTTGTCCATGACACCAAAGTACAATTGCGATGGAAATAGGAAATTTTGTATCAAGACTTAGAATATGTTATGATGTATATGGGAGTACTCAATATTTTACTATTGATAAAATAAAGCAGAGGGGGGGCATTTACAGAATTTATAGTAGTTGAGGAGGAATTATTTGCAAGGAAGCCAAAAAATATTCATTTGAGGAAGCAACAATCTTGTGAGTGGCATATGACCAGGAGGGAGCCAGAACATAACATGGAGAGGAAGGCAATTTGGCAAGAAGTTACTCTGCGCTTCCTTGAATTTGGAAATGTAAAATATTTGCTAATTTAACTTATACTGAATAACATAAAGTAGTATTGTTAAATTAATTTCACTGTGTATATTTATGTGAAAAACAAGTACAATCAAATCTAGCCACTGCATTTTCAAGAACAGGTAGCTTTGTGACTCAGCTCCTCTCCCATCTCTCATGTTTACCTTCCCAGAAAACCTGTAGAAATTGCAACTGTTAGAAAAGATTTACAGATATTCTTTTCTTGAGATATTCTTAAACAACAACATGAAAGCGATTTTAACCAACCCCTCTCCACATCCCCCTCCACCACAATTTCCTAAACCAAAAGGGGTAACAAATACCGCTATATTTTATAGTATTTCATATTTCATTTGAGGAAGCAACAATCTTGTAAGTGGCATATGATGGTGCAGAGTATGTTGAAGCAACTTGAACATGGAATAGTTGTGAACATATCAGATAAGAAAATTCCATATTAAAAATCTCATACTAATCGTAACCTTTTGAAAGTTTATTAAACAATAGGTGTTAATTTTTAATTTTTATTCTTATAAGCAAGTTAGAATGGCATTGATATAATTTCACTATTTAATTAAGGGTTTCTTTCTTTGAATATATTGATAGCATATAAGGGATAAAATGAAAAGACACATGAATAAATAGATTTGGTGGCTGGCTGTCACGACTCGGATTTCCCACCATCGGGAGTTATGATGGTGCCTACTGTCGGAGCTAGGCAAGCCAAACATTTAAACATTTCCCGATAACAATCCAACAATAATAATATTAACGAGTCATTTAAGTAAAAACGAAAGTCTTTAAAACATAAATAACTGAAAATCCAAAATGCGGAAGTTTAATATTTCTCTACCCAAGACTGGTGTTGCTATCTCATGAACTACTAAAGAGTGCTACAAACAAGTCTGAATAGAAATACATAAATGTCTGTCTCGGTACAATGAAAACAAACTGAAAACATACAAAGGAACTTCGGCCTGCGAATGCCAACTAGGCTACCTCGTAAGTCCCTGGACTGAATTCAGCTCACGATCAATATCCTACTGCTGTGGTCCAAAAGTTGCTCCGTTACCGTAATCTGTGCAAAAGAGCACAAAAGTATAGCATCAGCACAACCGAACCCATGTGCTGGTGAGTGCCTGGCCTAACCCCTGCGAAGTAATGACGAGGCTAGACAAGACTACCAACCAACCTGTACAGTTCAATATATATATATATATATATATATATAAAAGGGAAGAATACATAAACTAAACAGTTAAGAGGGAGGGAAACATACTATGGGGGAGTACAGTCTGGATATAAAGTCAACAATTTAAGTAAGAAATAGGGCAATAACAATAATTAATGAGAGCAGGAAAATCAACAGTTGCACGGCATCAACCTTCGTGCGTTTACTCTCATTCTCACCAAAAGCAATCAAATAAAGTGCACGGCATCACCCTTCGTGATTTCCCTCACATAACTCTCATATCATGGCATGGAATAATCCTTCGTGCAATTATAATCAAATCAGAGCACAGAATGTCCCTTCGTGCATAAATAATCAAAACATGGCATGGAATGACTCTTCGTGCAAATATAATCAAAACATGGCACGGAATGACCATTCGTACAAGCATAATCAAAACATGGCACAGAATGACCCTTCGTGCATTATCACTCTTCCTCATCCAAACAGTAATCGCAACCAAACGGAGCGAGGGAATAAACAAATAATATAAAATGTCCCGTCAAGGGAAAAATACAATTAAACAGCTAAATCCCGACAAGGGAGCAACAATAATAATTCTCACATCCCGGCAAGGGAGATAATCAATATACTCAAACCATCCCGGCAAGGGATTAATCATATCTCTTTTTATTTCTTTCATTTCTTACTCAATAGTCTTTTTATCGTTCGAGCCAACACACCAAAGAATTTACAATTCATAATTAGTCCTCGTACTCTTCACATTGCATAGAGTTCATCAATTAATATGGAAGAGTCATAACAATATCATGATAAGTACATACAAGGACCCACGATCATGCTAGACTCCAGTGTATAAATACTCGTCATCATGCCTATACATCGTACTCGATCATTTAGCAATTAGCAAATAATAACACTCTAATCCTATTCCCTCAAGCCAAAGTTAGATCAAACACTTACCTCGGTCCAAAGAATAGCAATTAATCCTCAAATACCGCATTTCCTCTACAATCTGACTCTGAAACAATGATATTTAGGCATAATTAATTCAATAATATCAATAAAGACTCAATTGCAACATCTCATAGCCTAGATATGAATTTCCTAGCATTCTTCCAAAGATACCCAAATTCGATACCGGTCCCACATGGTCCAAACACGAGACTCGGACCAAAACCTAGTCACCCATAACCCCACGAGTTCAAATATATAATTTGTTTTAAGATTCGACCCCAAAGTGAGGTTGAATCACTCAAAATTCTCAAAACCCTAACTCCAGTCGAAACCCCTAATTTCTACTTTGATTTCATGTTTTTAGGCCAAGAAATTCACTAATTAATGAAGAAAAACGAAGGAATTAAGTGGGGAATTACTTACCCAAGTGATCTTGAAGAAAGGAGGCTTCAATGTGGTCCTAAGGATTGAATGAGAAGGGAGCTCGTGAGAAAAAGTGAAGAAATCCCGTCACTGGTCTGTTTTTGAGCTTTAAAAATTACTGGGCAAAAATGCCCTTCGCGTTCGCAGGAAGAGGGCCGCGTTCGCGAAGGGTAGATGAGTCAAAGCATCGCGAACGCATAGAAGGATGGGGATGAATCCGGGATTTGCTTGTACGCGAACGCAAGTGGGGGCTCGCGAACACGGTGAAGGGGAAACCAAGGCTACGCGAACGTGGGGACTTGTACGCGAACGCGAAGAAGGGCAGGCCCACTGGTACGCGAACGTGAGCTGGGTGATGCGAACGCGAAGAAGCAATTATCTGGGCAAAATTGCAGAAAAATCTGCTACCATTCTAAGTTTAAAAACACCCCGAACACCTCCGACAACACTCCCGAGCCCTCGGGGCTCCTAACCAATCATACACACTAACTTAACAACATCCTACGAACTTAACCGTGCGATCAAATCGCCAAATTAACATCAAAATCATTGAATCAAACCCCAAAATCATCATTTTTTTCATTCTAACTTCATAAATTTCACACTTTAGATATTTAGGTCTGAAACACGTCAAATGACGTCCGATTTCGACCAAACTTTACAGAAAGCGTTTAACACATATTTAAGACTTGTTCAGGGCGTCGGAACCAAAATACGAGCCCGATACCATAGTCTTTTAATCAAATTTTCATTTCTATTTTTCTTAATAATTTCAGAAAAATAATTTCAAAGAAAAATTCTTTTCCTCGGGTTCTAGACCTCGGATTTCGACTCCGGGCACAAGCCCGAGTCCCATATTTTTTTACGGACCCTCAGGGACCGTCAAATCACGGGTCCGGGTTCGTTTACCAAAAATATTGACCGAAGTCAACTTTAATCATTTTAAAGCCACATTTTGAAAATTTTTACAGAATTTAACATATAATCTTTCCGGCTACGTGCCCGGACTGCGCACGCAAATCGAGGCAATTAAAAGTGAGGTTTTCAAGGCATCGGTAGCACGGAAAGAAAGAAAAATCCGGTGATGACCATTTGGGTCGTCACACTGGCCGAAAAGAGTTATAGAGACGACCCAATCAAATTCTTCTTTTTGTTTTTTGTTTTAATTGTGGTCGATTAATTTAATCTGCAATATAAATATATTTTTATTATTTCTCTATGCTTTTTTTAATCGATCCGCGTATCGCGCGGGTGCGTATACTAGTACAAAATAAAGTTTAAACCAAAAAGAGAATGAAGGAAAATTGCGGTAAAGTACATATTTTAAGTAGTGTGGGTATTCAATAGCAAGATGTTAAATTACAGCGTCAAAGTGAAAAAAGCTGACAAGTTTAGGGGCCAATTTATACATTTAGCATTTTGCAAATCAAGAAAAGATAAGGGGCCACTCGTGCATGCGCAAAAAGAAAGTCTGAGCCTTCGTACTATGCAAATCGTCTGGTCAACTTCAGATATTTAAGAGGACTTGCTTTAATTTAAATCAACAAAAAGGTACTTTCTCCCTTTAAAAAAAACTAGTATTAGTACGATAGTCAAATTTTAAAAAAAGTTATTTTACCCTTTTTAAATAGTAATAGTATGATGTACAGTGTAATGGAGGAAATACTTCAGTTTTACTTGCTTATGATATCACCGATTTGACTTGAACATAGTGAATGTGTGACCCACCACTTCTTGATTTTTACGTATTTTTTTAAGTACAGTATTTAACTTTTTCTATTTATTACATTTGACATATAAAATCAAATCTGTTTTTTGAGAATGTTGGTGAGTTAATAAGGGTTGCCTCCTTTTAGCTTGGTACTAACAAAAATTATTCTTGAAATGATGGGTCACTTCATGTTTAAAATATGATTCGAGTTGTGGAATATGTCATTGATGTTTGCTTTGAGGTAGGATCATTACTAAAAATTCAGCAAACACCGACCTTGGTCGACCGACCAATTTTGGTCAATAAAAAACGGTCATAAAATCGATCAAAGTTGGTCGGTTTTTTAAAATATTTTATTTTTTAATTTTTTTACGAAACCGACCAACTTTGGTCTATTTTCTTCGGTACAAAAATACGGAAAACTATTTTAGAGTCCCGCGAAATTTATTTTTCAAGAAACTGACCAACTTTGAATTTTTTTTCATTTAAAATGAATTAAAATTAATATTAAAAAACCGACTAAAATTGGTCGATTAATTTGGCCGGTCATTTTTAAAAATCGACCAGCTTTAGTCGGTAATTTTATTTTTTAATAAAATCGACCAACTTTGGTCGGTTATTTTCGTACGAAAATACAATTCTAGAGTATAAATGAAACAAAAGACAGTCTTAAAATAAAATGCACCAATAGTCTAGTGGTAGAATAGTATTTTGCTAAAATACAGACCCCGGCTCGATTCCCAAAAGGTGCATTTTTTAATTAAATAATTAAAATACCGACCAACTTTGGTCGGTTTTTTCGGCAATATTTTTTTTTTGCATTTAATTGACTTTCCAATCAACTTTGGTCGGAATGCCCTTCCGACCTTTAAAATATCGTCCACACGTAAATGGTCGCATTTTGGACGGTTTTATTGGCCATTAGCGACCAACTTTGATTGGTTCTTTTTGGATGGTTTTGCCCAAATGTCTAGTGTCACACCTCCTTTTTACCGAGGCTTTTATTTACACCCCGGGAAGGGATGTAATAAAAGGAAGGGATTTTTCCAATTTAAGGATAATCGGAACGGAATTTATTTATTTAAATTTTAGAGTCGCCACTTGGGAAAATAATGGTGTCCCAAGTCACCGGTTTAATCCCGAACCGAGGAAAGTTTGACTCTGTTACAGTCTGCGAACTAGAAATTCGGATAAGAAATTCTATTAATCCGGGAGAAGGTGTTAGGCACTCCCGAATTCCGTGGTTCTAGCACGGTCGCTCAACTGTTGTATTTG
>MU724397.1:128751-170151 GCA_026770625.1 Nicotiana glauca | reverse complement strand
TAACCAATTTGTCTACACATTCATCAATGGAACAGCAACAGGTAATGACAGGTAGAACAAGTAAATAACAATGCACGAATGCAATGCAATGCACATGACCGCTACGGTGCGTAGCCCGATCCATTTAACGTCGACGACGCTCACTGGGGTTGTGTACAAACTCCGGAGGGGCTCCTACAGCCCAAGCGCAATATAATCATAGCATTTGTTGCGGCGTGCAGCCCGATCCACCATCATAGCTGCATGCCGCAGCTAATGCTATGATTATATTGTGCTTGGGCTGTAGGAGCCCCTCCGGAGTCTGTACACACCCCCAGTGAGCGTCGTCGACGTTAAATGGATCGAGCTACGCGCCGTAGCGGTCATGTGCATTGCATTGCATTCATGCATTGTTATTTACTTGTTCTACCTGTCATTATCTGTTGTTGTTCCATTGATGAATGTGTAGACAAATTGGTTATAGCTTTGCTTTGTGCTATATTTGGGATTTCTTACTGTCAGACATTATACATGCCTATTACCACTGAGTTGGAAGTACTCACTTTACTCCCTGCACCTTGTGTACAGATTTAGGTACTTCGGGTGCCTAGTTGAGCTAGTTGCTATTTTCTAGAGTTTTCAGGAGTTATCGAGGTAGTTGCTTGACATCCGCAGGACCCGACTCCTCCCCTATCCCATTATTATTTCCGTACTTTAGAACATATTTTTTTTTAGAGGATTCTTGACTCGGTATTATTTAGAGGCTCTAGACTCATGACCCCAGGTCTTTGGGAGTTACAGTTATGTTAGGGTTTCATATTGTTTTCATTTGAGTATTTCAGCTATGAGTATTGATATTTGATTTAAGTATTTAATTAATTGGTTTTGATCTTCATGCTCGGTTGAGAGAGAGTGAATGGCCGGGCTTGCCTAGCATTAGTGTTGGGCGCCATCACGACCGGGTTTGGGGTCGTGACAGAAGGTTTTCACCAATAAGACTCTCTCATTTTGATTTCTCTCATCTTGGGGTACCGTGGTGGTTCTCATCATCATGACTCTCTAATTCTTCATTTTCCTTTATTTGGACTGGAGTGTTGCCCCTGATGTGATTCACCTTTGCTTGATTGACTCGGCACTTCTTGAAGACTGATCGGAAGGTCTTTCTTTGGACCATAATGTGGCTTTTGGATGGGATTTAGAAAGAAGGGTATAGAGGCTCAAAAATATTTCAACGTGAGTTCAAAATTACAACTTTCGGAATCATATTTCTTGCAACAACCACAACTTCTGCCCCAGTTTCATTCTTGGGGATTCTTGGATTTTTCTTCTATTGCGACTGAACCTCAGTGAGGCTGCCTACGTACCCTTTCGGGATCAAGTCAAATGTAGTTCAGGCAACTAAATTTGTTTTTGCGATGTTTTCCTTCCATTCTTCTTTTCTTTTTTCATTTTCTTTTCTCCTTTCTTTTCTTTTCTTCTTTTCTTTTTCTTTTCTTTCTTTTCTGATTTTTTTTTCTTTTCTTCTCTTTCTTTTCTTTTCTTCTTTTCTTTTTCTGCACTATTTTTCTCTTATTTCTCCACTTACTTCCTCATTCAATCCTCGAGTTTTGTTATTGATTCCGAGAGAGGGATACGAAAGAAAATCTAATAAGGCTCAAAGGGATAACAAAGGATAAAGTATATGGATAGCAGAACAAAATGCCTTCGTTATTCCAATCTTCAACATATACCAAGTACGAACTACACAGTTAAACACCTTTTGATTGATTCACATATTTGCCTTCTGTATTTGCCGATTCCCGACATCATTGGACGAAAATCTCGGTACCACGAATAGTCCCTTTAGACTTGGGGCATTCTTGCCTTTGGCTTTTAACCGATGAGGCATGATGCATTTTCACAGTATTTCTTTATGTTCTATTTTCCCCAGTTTCACTTGATTCAGGCTTCAAAGTATTCCAGTATGTTTTATTTCTTCCGAGTACCTTTACATCTTCAACATTATTTCATTGCTAAACTGACTTTTAAACAAGGCCGATAATTATGTGCATGTCATGTCACTAAAATCAGCATGAAAAGAATTGTAAAATGACTAGAAATGTAATGACTAGAACTAGCAGGAAGCAAAGAATTATATTAGACATGGTGAAAAGGGTTGAAACAACAAAAGGAACAGACTAGACTAGAATTACAAACCTAGACGGCGCTAACAAGCTATTACTAAACAAAGCAAAGTGGAAAGATAGAAGGGTTTGACTCCTAAGACAGTATCCGGATTACAACCCTGAACTAACCCAGACCTTCAGAAATGAGACCAAAATAAGCCACCAAAACTCCACTCTGGTGATCGAGAGATGGAGAATCTTCCCAATTACCACGCCCGGCATTTTAGCCACTGAGTTTCACATCAATATTGCCAAGACCATTATTGACTTTAATCAACACGTTCCCAAGATAAATTGCATGCTCCTTGCCAGTGTCATTGACCACAATTACCCCTTCTTGAATCGTTCTTTCTATTTCCCTTTTCAAAGATCGGCAGTCTTCAATGCTATGCCCCTGGACATTGGAGTGGTACATGCATCGAATAGTAGGATCAAAGCTTTTTGCATTTGGGTCTGGAGTGTATCCAAGGAGCGGCTTAATCAAGCCGAGATGTTTTAACTTTTCAAACAAGCTTGTGTAAGATTCGCCAATGGGCGTGAAATTTTCTTTTTGTTTTCCTCCATGCCTCAATTTTCTAGGGTTGTTGTATGCTTGAAAAGTACTGTGAAGACACACGAGATTTTCGGGCTGCTGGTGCCTGCCTCAGTGAGTGACTCGGTGGTGGGATGAATGGCTGGATGTTATGGGGTGGTTTATGTGGAATCTGGGGACGTTCACGGGGTCGGTATTGTGGTTGAAAGCGTTTAGCAAGAACGACCACCGGACCCTGTCGTCGGCGGAGGCTATGACCTGATGATTGGACAAAAGATCGGGTGTTGTTCAGGGGATAGGTTTGGAGTTGGTCTTGAGGTTGAACAGGTTTGGCAAGAACAATTATCGGATTTTGTTGTGGATGAGGCTTAGCAACATCTTTTATGTCAATGGCAGGACCTTCCCGAGCAACCTGTTCGTTCCACTTGAGCCATAAATCCTTAAAGCTCTCCTTGGGTTTCTTTTCAGTCTGAGATAGAGAGGAGCAATTTGGGGCAATGTCTTTATTGTACTGAAAATGTCGCACAAAATTTTGAGCCATGTCACCTAATGTAGGCCATTTACCAACATCGTGACGATTATGCCATTCTAAAGCTTCCCCAGTCAAGCTCTTACTGAAGTATGCCATCAACAAATCATCTTTATCCCCAAAATTTTTCATTTCATCGCAATAGGCCCTCAGGTGAATTATCGGATCTCCAATCCCATCGTACAAGTTAAAATTTGGTACTTTGAACCCCGCGAGCAGGCGAATGTCGGGGAACACAGAAGATTTTTTGTATGACATGTTACCATGGTCTCCCATTCCTGGCATGTTTTCTAAGGATTGTTCTTTCGGCTTTATGGCTATTTCATTTTGCCCTACTTTTCCTGTGACCTTTTCACTTCCAGTATGAAGCTCACCCCGAGGGCTCTTCCGGTATTCATTGTCGGGGGTAGTGGATATGACAGGAGACATTGGTGGTGGCGGGGGTGGTGCCTTTCCAGTCATCCAGGCTTGATACATATCTGTCATGTGTTGTCTCAACATCTGCACCTATTCACTTAACCCATTATCCCGTTCATCCATCTGTTGTCGGGTACCGGTACTAACCACATCAATTCTATTGTTGTTTGCCATTGCCTTTTATTGTCGATAAGAATTACCACTTTGGAAACCACAAACCAACCACCTTTCTAGAATCACAACATGAAATCACCATGTTAGCGTTAAGGCATTGATTTTTCCTTTTCTTTCTTTGTTTTCCGCTATTTTCTTTTCTTTTTGCCTTTTGTGGTTTTTTTTCCTTATCTTTTTGTTATGGTCGAATCCTACGTAGATTGCCTACGTATCATGACCCCGCATGAATCAGACCGAGCGTAGTTCTTGCAAATTAATGCAAAAATAAAGAGATATTTATTTGGATTTTCAAATTTGTTTTCTTTGAAGAGAAATTACAGAAGCAGACTCCAACTACAAACTCGATGATTAACACTAGGTCAAGAGAACATCAAAACTTCACATCTTGGGGCCCGTGGGGCATCTCTCGGCATCGTCACAGGCTTCCGCAAGACTGAGAAGGTTTCAATGTCAATTGAGACTATTTTTAACAACAACTGGCCATGTAATGGCTTATTTTGACAAAGTGGCTATTTTTGCAAAAAAAATTTAATAAAATAAACTCGAAAATTTCTCATCCTGGGGCCCATGGGGCATCACTCAGCATCGCCACAGGCCAACACAAGACTGAGAAGGTTTTAATGTCAATTGTGGCTATTTTAGCAAAAAACCGGCCATGTAATGGCTCATTTGACAAAGTGGTTATTTTTTAAAATTGTTAAATGACCAAACTTGATTTTTGCGGATACGACCTTTCAGCACTTCCGAAAGGGAGATTTTAAGGTTGTGCCAGCAAATTATTTAAAGTTGACTCAGAGTGGCTGTTCTTGCAAAAACAGCCTTCCGGCGTCCTTTTGAGGGACATTCGGCTTATTTTAAACAAGAATAGCGTCACCCGACTTATTTATAACAAAATTTAAATTTGATATTTTTTGGCTATTTCTTGCAAAAAATGTGTGGTTGGACCCGATGAGGGTTGCCTACGTATCTCATGCCCTGTGAGAATCAAACCTGCGTAGTTCGGGCCGATTGGCCAAAAACTATTTTTGACCAACAAATTACTTTCCATTTTTCAATTTTTTTTTTCAATTTTCATTTTTTTTTCAAAAATCTGGCAGCATTTTGGTACTATTTGGGCATTGGGTTTTTTCACAATAAACGGTTATCCTCCCTTAGTCCTAATACTGCTATTTTCACAATTTTTTTCACTCATGGTATACAAATCAGTCAACATGCGGAGCCGAGCAAATAAATGCAAGTAGCACGTAATATGCATCAAGATGGTCATTTTAATTCGGGTTACCTGTCCTAGACGGACCCAACCCCTGTGTTGAGTCCCCTAAGTCAAAATGCACGTAATGCAAATAAGCGTCCTACTAGGGGTCCGGCATGAGTTTATTGTTCATCTAGGTTTAAACCCTAGATTTATTAGTCTAGACCTGGCTTACCCGAACGGACAACTCGGACTGGGGGGAGGCAGCGTACCGGGGATACAGAAGCTCGCCCGGCTTCGCAACTTATCCAAACCTCGTTCTAAGTTTGGGAAAAAGACTCTAACAGAAGAGAAACTACACGAAGTGCACCCTTCTCCATGATGTAGAAGACTCAGAAAGAGAGAGGGGTTCGCGACAATTTATATACAATTCAACAAATATTAAAGCGGTAAAAACATTTAGCATGTAAAGCATGGAACATGTATCAAAACCAAATAAATCCAAATACAACAATTTAACTGAGCTTGAATTCTTGAACCCTGAACCGAAGTTATGGGTTCTTTGTCCCCAGCAGAGTCGCCAGAGCTGTCACACCTCCTTTTTCCGAACTTTTACTCGGCTTTTACTACATCCCGGGAAGGGATATAATAAAGAAAGGAGTTTTTCAAATTTAAGGACAATCGAAACGGGATTCATTTTTATTTAAAATTCAGAGTCGCCACTTGGGAGATTTATGGTGTCCCAAGTCACCGATTTGAATCCCGAATCGAGGAAGGGATTGACTCTGTTTAACAGTCGCGAACCAGAAATTCGGGTAAGGAATTCTGTTAACCTGGGAGAAGGTGTTAGGCATTCCCGAGTTCCGTGGTTCTAGCACGGTCGCTCAACTGTTATATTTGGCTAAAATTTGATTTTTATACATGTTACCCTACTTGTGCAATTTTAGAATTAATTACCGCTTTTTGTCAATTATTTTTATTTACGAAAGTGAACGTCGTTTAAGAACATATTTTTGGATCACGTCACATGAAATGCACCCGGATCCTCGACTCATTCCTATTCGACGTTTTTGGATTTGGATTTGGGTTGCATGAAATGCACACTCATATTTAGGAAAGTAATATTGTTAAAAATCGCGCCTAAAGCGGCTAACGTATTATTTTCTTTTGGGAAGGCCGTGAAATTCGCTAAACGGCCTATCCTGAATACTAAGTATTTTAATAAGTAATTAATGAGGGCCCCGCAATTGTGTATTTTTGATTTGGCGAGGCTCGTCTCATTTTATTTATTAAAGGCCAAACTAAAGTATGCTAAATTTTCTATTTGTTTTGTCTCTAAAGGTTAATTAATTCATGAATATAAATTCGAGTCTTAAATTCAAGTCCGGATTCAAACAAAAGGAGAAATCCTTTTAGCTTGAACCCGCTGCCTAATTCAAAACTTGATTTAATATTTGAATTAATTTCCCTTATTCCTAATTATTTATTTTAAAGCATCACTGTTTCTTGTTTTACGCTTGATCTTGTTTGGGCCCAATACCAAATAGTCATTTTTTCGTTTCTTATCATATTCAAGTAGCTACCCTATCTCTTCTCTTTTTCTGCAAATCCTTTTATCTATTGATAAAAAAAATGGAAATTATAATAAATGGAAGTAATTTTTGTTGTACATCACCGTAGTAATTAATAACGTTCGTAACTCTAGTCTTTGTTTTATTTCAATTAAACTCGAAATGAAAGAGTAGAACTAATGCATTTTCTAACAGAAGAAACACGTGAATCTGCAGATGTTATTGTGAGCAAATTTCATGTCCAAACTTATCCATTTAACCATCAAATTATTAATCAATTCAAACTTAATCTAGAACTGATATCTAATGCTTAATTCCAGTGATTCACTAATGTTAACTATATACTTGGACTTGTCATGAATTGAATTTAGCATGACAATATATGAACTGTCTCTCGTCCTAGAGTTCAAATTGACAATATTAACATACGAACATTAATACTAACAATCCAAATTCATATAATTGACATACGAATTATACTACAAATTATTATGAGCATATAATTCTAAGCTTTACTGTGAACAATTAATACTAACCCATGACATTAAACATATGAGCATTACTGTTCCAAATCTAAACTAGAGAATACTATGCTATCAATTTATACACTCCAGTTCCACCAGTCCAAAAGTCTGAATCAGTTACAAATTCAATAATCCTAATTATTACATGGGTTCCTATTTAACACAAGCACCTATGTTTAAACTAAACTATAATTACATAATATTGAATATATAGGCAGACTCAAATGCATAGCTTCATCATTTACTTTAATTTCACAATGGCGTACAGTAATTGAAACTTCAACTGCCAGGAGTAAAAAATGTACCTGATATTTAGAACAAAAATGGAGAAGGATTAGAGATCAGCAGCAATAACAGAGCAACAGCAGATCAACGATCAACTTTCAACAGCACAGGGATTTTTAAAGCCAAATTGAACCAATATTTTGAAGAAAACAATCACATAATCACACTGGTTCAGTAGGCATCAACCAAGCTTAAAATTGAACCAAAATTAACACATCGAGCTGGTGAAATTTCAGGAACTTAAACAATACAAACTCAACCCTTTACAAAATCAGAATCACTTGAATTTTAATAGAACAGTGAATGTTTTGGATTTTCTGTTGGTTTTTGTGATGTTTTTTTTAATTTTATTTTTGGAAGAAATTTAGATCTAGAAGAAGAAGTTGAGATCTGAAATTCTTAATTTCAGATCTGAAACTTATCAGATATTTTTTGGGAATTTTTGGGGTTCAAAACTTGTGATTCAAGGCACTATTCATGCCTATTTATATAAAATTTTAGGGTGCAACTTCAAATTTTTATTTTACCTATTAGTCCTTACTTTATTTTCATTTGAACCCTCTATTTTCTGACTTGTTAAACAAGTTACTAAACCTATTTTATTAAAGCTTACACTAAAGCCCATTCTAGAAGGTTCTAGTGGCATCTACCATGTTCCTATCCTTTTGAAATATCTATTCGACCCTCACTTGCATTCTAAAATTACCAAATTTGGTTAAACTACCCTTTTCCCTTCCCAAAACTACCCCTGTTCCCTCCTAGGAATTATTGCCCAACCAAAACCCTTTTACCCTAGTTAAACTCCTAACAGCTATAACCAATTCCAATTAGCAAAGTAAGAAAATATTAAAACTAGACACTAAAATCACTGAACGAACAGAAATTGAAATAAAATTAATACTAATCACAAAACAGGATAGAAGTAATTATCAAAATTAATCAAACATTAACAAAAACGAACAGATTCTAGACTTAAAAATTCAACTAATCCTAATCAGTCAACTTATCAAATCAACAATCGATCAAACAAAACTAACAATCAATCATACTACAACTAAACCGGCAGGCTGTAAAATCAAAATTTAACTAATGGCTAATTAAATCCAAATTAAACACTTAATGAGTCGACTGAAAAATCACATTAAACTAACAGAAAAAAAAATTCATATGTATTAACTAACAAAAAATTGCCAATAATTCACAACCTAATTCAGTAAACGAATTAACCTATAACTAATTTTATGCAAAGTCACATGCTGAATATTAGAAACAAAAGAAAAGAAAAAGGAAAGCAAAGAAACGGGGCAGAAGCGGGAACAAACCAAAAAAAATGAAGATGGAGGAATACCTTGCCGCTTGTGAGCGTGATACATCCTATAATGCTCTAACCTCGCATCATGACCCCTCAGGGGTCTTTTCCTCCAAAGAATCTAGTTTTGCCTTGAGTTCTGACGGGAGTTTTTTGGCAGAAAGACCCAAGAAAGTCCAGAACTTTTGAGAAAACAAACAAACGAAACCCCCCTCGAACTCAAATGCTAAGAGAAAACAAACCCAAAGAAATCTGACCCAACCGGCTTGGATCTAAAAATACGGCTTTCTGGGGTATTTTTTTGGAAAGAACTAAGTTGATATATGGGATGAGGGAGAGGAGGAGGTTGTGGAGTGTGATTTTTGGTGAGTTTAGAATGGTTGTGCGGTGGCCGCCGATGAAGAATGAGAGGGCGGCTAGTGATTGACGGCTTAGGCTTGAGTGACAGAATGGGGAAGTCTCGAATGGGGGGGGTTGATCTTCCAACAGTTAAGTATTAATGGGACTTTAATTCCGGTTCATCCGATCAAATGGAATGGACGGGTGAGATCGAAAGGCGATGATACGGCGACGTTTGGTCGGGGTATGGGAAACGAACTGGGCTGGGGAAGTTTGGGCTTGGACCATGGGTGTAGGGTAATTTGGGCTAGTTCGGTTTGGGTAGAATAATCAGCCCACACCTTCTTTCTTTTTAGTTTCTTCTTTTATTCAATTTATTTTCATTTTGTATTTTATATTTTTTACTTTGTATTTTTATATTTTGTAAAAATTAACAACAAAACCCTAATTAAACTAATTAAATCCTAATTAAACTATTTAAATCCTAAAAATCAATTGTCAATTAAAATTGCCTAAGAACTATTTTTGTAATTTTCTTTAAATTGTTCTAAAATGATTTAATACCTACTTAATACTAAAATATGAAATTAAATTCCTAAATGTAAATGCATATATTTTTATTTTTATATGACTTAACATGCACAAATAACATGCAAACAATCAACACGAAATTCACAAAAGTTGTAAAAATAAAAAAAATCTTTTGTTTGAATTTTATGGGAATAACTCATATATAGGGCAAAAATCACGTGCTCACAGCGTGATGAAATCGCAAAAATAACACCTAAAACTACAAATTTAGCACCAAATCAAATGAAATTTTCAAGAAAACTTTGGAACTTCTAACTTCTCAATCGGACGTCCGAATCACGTCCAACCAATTCTGTTTTTAATCAAATTTCACAGACGAATCATAACTGTGATATTGGATCTATACCGGGTTCCGAAACCAAAATACAGATCCGATATCTAAAAAGTCAAACCTTGGTCAAACACTTCCATTTCAATAAGCCTTCAACTTTCAAATTTCAACAAAATCCGATATCTCCGGCTAGGGACTTCCGATTTCAATTCCAGGCATACGCCCAAGTTCCAAATCACCATACGAACCCACCAAGACCATCAAATCACAATTTCTGGGTTCGTTTACCAAAAATGTTGATCGAAGTCAACTCAAAGGAAGTTTCTAGGCAAAATTTCTTATTTTCATCAACTTTTATCATAAAAGTCTTTTGGAAACACGCCCGGACTACGCAGGCAAATCGATGAGGGTAAGAATTAAATCTTTAAGGCTTAAGCGCAGAATTGAAATCTAAAACACAAGATGAGCTGGGAAAAAGGTGGGGATATCTACTCCGCATATCGGACTCGAAATCCCAGGTAGCTGCCTTAATGGGCTGACCTCTCCACTTCACTCGAACTGAAGGAAAATTCTTCGATCTCAACTAGCGAATCTGCTGGTTTAGAATAGCAACCGGCTCCTCCTCATAGGTCAAATCCTTGTCCAGCTGGATAGTGCTGAAGTCTAATACGTGGGATGGATCATCGTGATACTTCCGAAGCATGGACACATGAAAAACTGGATGTAACGCTAATAAATCAGGTGGCAACGCAAGTATGTAAGCCATTTCTCCCACTCGTTCAAGAATCTCAAAAGGCCCGATGTATTTAGGGCTCAACTTTGCCCTTCTTTCCAAACCTCATTACACCCTTCATGGGTGACACATGGAGAAACACTCTCTCTTTGACCATGAATGCAACATCACGAACTTTACGGTCATCATAACTTTCATGCCTAGACAGAGCTGTGCGAAGTCTATCCTGAATAATCTAAACCTTATCCAAGGCATCCAGTAGCAAATTTGTACCCAATAACCAAGCCTCCCATGGCTCAAACCATCCAACCAGCGATCAATACTGTCTACCATATAATGCCTCATAGGGATCCATCTGGACACTCGATTGATAATTGTTGTTGTAAGCAAACTCTGCAAGTGGAAAGAATTGATCCTATGAGCCTCCGAAGTCAATAACACATGCGCAGAGCATATCCTCCAATATCTAAATAGTACGCTCGGACTGCCCATTCGTCTGAGGATGAAATGATGTGCTCAGCTCAATCTGCGTTCCCAACTCATGCTGCACTGCACTCCAAAAATGCGAGGTAAATTGCGTACCTCGGTCAGAAATGATAGGCACGGGCATACTGTGAAGACGAACGATCTCATAGATATAAATCTCTGCCAACCACTCTG
This sequence comes from Nicotiana glauca, assembly GCA_026770625.1. Classification (NCBI taxonomy): domain Eukaryota; kingdom Viridiplantae; phylum Streptophyta; class Magnoliopsida; order Solanales; family Solanaceae; genus Nicotiana; species Nicotiana glauca. The sequence continues at coordinate 158,880 of MU724397.1, read as the reverse complement.
AAGAGTAGGTAACTGCCATAGGGATGAATATGCTAACTAGGTAAGTCTATCCACAATAACCCAAACTACATCGAACTTCCTTTGAGTCTATGGGAGTAAAACAACAAAATCCATAGTGATATGCTCCCACTTCCGCTCAGGAATCTCTATCTTCTAAAGTAAATTACCAGGTCTCTGATGCACGTACTTTACTTGATGACAATTTAGACACCGAGCCACAAGTGCCATTATATATTTCTTCATTCTCCTCTACCAATAATGCTACCGCAAGTCCTGATACATCTTGGCTATGTCTGAATGAATAGAATACCAGGACTGTGGGCCTCCTCTAGAATCAACTCACGAAGTCCATCCATATTAGGCACACAAACACCACCCTACATCCTTAAAACTCCATCATCTCTAACTGTAACCTTCTTAGCATCACCATCCCCCACTATATACCTAAGAACAAGCAAATAAGGTTCATCATACCGCCATTCCCTGATGCGCTCAAATAATGAAGATCGAGCAACTGTACGAGCTAGAATACAACTAGATTCAGAAATATCCAGCGTCACAAACTGATTAGCCAAGGACTGAACACTAATTCAAGCGGTCTCTCACCGACTAGAATGTACGCAAGGCTGCCCATACTCATCGACTTCCTACTCAAAGCATCGACCACCACATTGGCCTTCCCGGTATGATACAAGATGGTGATATCATAGTCTTTCAATAGCTCTAACCACCTCCTATGCCTAAAATTGAGCTCCTATTACTTGAACAAATACTGCAAAATCTAATGATCCGTAAACACCTCACATGACATGACAGATAGTGCCTCCAAATCTTCAGCGCGTGAACAATGGTTGCCAGCTCTAATTCATAGACAGGATAATTCCTCTAACGAACCTTCATCTCGTGAAGCATATGCAATTACCTTACCGCCCTGCATCAATATCGTACCAAGTCCAATACGAGATGAGTCATAATATACTGTATAAGGCCCTAAACCTATGGGCATCACCAACACCGGTACCGTAATTAAAGCAGTTTTGAGCTTATGAAAGCTCGCCTCACACTCATCTGACCATCTGGACAAGGCACCCTTCTGGGTCAACCTAGTCAACGGGGCTGCTATAGATGAGAACCCCTCCAAAAACTGACGGTAATAACCTGCCAATCCCAAGAAACTCTAGATCTCTGTAGCTGATGTGGGTCTAGGCCAGCTCTTGACTGCCTCATTCTTCTTAGGATCCACCTAAATATACTCTGCTGATACAACATGCCCCAAGAAGGTGACTGAACTCAACCAAACTTGCATTTTGAAAACTTAACATATAACTGGTTGTCTCTCAGAGTCTGAAGAATGACCCTTAGATGTTGCTCATGCTCCTCTTGACTATGGGAGTAGATCTATATATCATCAATAAACACAACCACAAAGGAATCCAAATTGGGCTTAAACACCCCGTTCATCAAATCCATGAATGTTGATGGGGCATCTGTAAGCCCAAATGACATCACTAGAAACTCATAATGCCCATACCGAGTCCAAAAAGCTGTATTAGGGACATCGGATGCCCTAATCCTCAATTGATGTTAGTCAGACCTCAAATCAATCTTTGAAAACACTTTGGCACCTTGAAGCTAATCGAATAAGTAATCAACACTTGGCAATGGATATTAGTTCTTGATGGTGACTTTGTTCAACTTCCGATAGTCTATGCACATCCTCATTGGTCCATCCTTCTTCTTCACAAACAACATAGCCGCACCCCAGGGCGAGACACTAGGTCTAATGAAGCATTTATCAAGCAAGTCTTAAAACTGTTCTTTTAATTCTTTCAACTCTAGCGGGGCCACATAGTACGGTATAATAGAAATGGGTTGAGTGCCCGGAGCCAAATAAATACAGAAGTCGATATCTCTGTTGGGTGGCATCCCCGATAGGTCTGCAGGAAACACCTCTAGAAACTCACAAATGACCGGTACTGAATCCATGGAAGGAACCTCCGCACTAGAATCGCAGACATAAGCCAAATAATCTAAACACCCCTTCTCAACCATAAGTAGAGCCTTCACATACGAGATAACCCTACTGGTAGAATGGCTTGGAGTCCTCTCCACTCCAATCGATGAAAACCCCACAAGGATAAGATTACCATCTTGGCATGACAATCCAATATAGCATGATAAGGGAACATCAAATCCATTCCCAAAATGACATGGAAATCGACCATATCGAGAAGTAGGAGATCTACACGAGTATCAAGACTCCCAATGTAACCACACATGAATGATAAATGTGATCTAAAACAATAGAATCTCCCATATGGATGGATACATACACACGGGCACTCAAAGAATCACAAGGCATAACCAAATATGAAGCAAAATAGGATGACACGTAGGAATAAGTAGAACACGGATCAAATATAACTGAGGCATCTCTACTGCAATCTAAAACCGTATCTGTGATAACCCCGTCAGATGACTCAGCCTCAGGCCTAGCTGGAAAAGCATAGCATCGAGGCTGGGCCCACCACTCTAAACCATATCTCTAGGACGGCCTCCTGTTTGCTGGACTCCACCTCTAGCGGCCTGGACTCCACCTATAACGGCATGACCTCCACCTCTAGCGGTCTGACCTCTACCTCTAGCTCCCTGACCCCTACCTCTAGCTAGCTGAGCGGGCGGTGATGCAATCGATGCCGGAATCATGGCACGAGAACTCTGTTGTGGTGTATCGCCCAATAATCTCGGACAGGTTCTCTTGATATGCCCAAAACCACTGCTCAAAACATCTATCCTAGTGCTACGGTTGCTAAAACTAAGACTGAACCAGACAGTTCGGATGACCACGGTAATAGCTCTAAATAGGAGGTGCATTGATAGGAGTTGGCGATGCACTATAGGATGGCTGCCGAGAATGAGACACATAAGGACCATGTCTCCCTGAAGAAATGTGGGATGCCTGAAGCGCTAAATGATATGTCCTGGGAGGATGGCCCCTACCAAAAGTACCCCTGCCTCCGGACAAGGCACCACTAAAATCACCTGAATGACGAGGTCTCTTATCAGATCCCTGACCACTCCCTTAAGCTAGAACCGTCTCAACTCACCTGGCAATATTGGCAGCAATCTAAAAAGAAATCTCACTCCCAACCTCCTTAGCCATCTGCAATCTAATAGGGTGAGAAAGTCCCCCTCTCTCTCTCTCTCTCTCTCTCTCTATCTATCTATCTATCTATCTATCTATCTATCTATCTATCTATCTCTCTCTCTCTCTCTCTCGGTAGGAAGCAGAAGAATATCATGACGGGCCAAATACACAAATCGAGTCTCGTGCTGAATAACAGCCATAGAACCAGACTGCAGACGCTAGAACTGTCTCCGATAGTCCTCTCTCTGAGTGATAGGAAGGAACTTCTCAAGAAATAACTGAGAGAACTCTCCCAAGTGAGATTAGGCGACCCAGGTGGTCTGATCAACATATAATCCCTCCACCATTTCTTGGCAGAACTCGACAAATAAAATGCAGCAAAGTCGACCCCATTGGTCTCCACTACCCACATGTTCTGTAGCACCTCATGACAGCTTTCCAAATAGTCCTAGGGATCCTCTGAAGATGCACCGCTGAAGTGAACTTGGAAAAGCTTGGTAAACCAATCCAATCTCCACAAAGACTCATAAGACATAGCCAATCCATCACCGGTCTGTATGCAACACCCGGCTAAACTACCCCCAACGGGCTGAGCTGCTGGAGTCTGAAACTGTGAAGACATCTTCTCTGGAGTGTAAGTAGCCGGAGTCTATGCTCCTCCCCCAGCCTGAGAGATGACTGGTGCTACAGGAAATGTACCGGTCTGTGCCACACTCTCCATAAGGCCCACTAGACGGACCAAAGCATCCTGAAGTACCGGGGTGGTAATGAACACCTCTGGGACCTGAGCTGGTCCTGCTAGAACGGTCTAGGCTGGAGCCTCCTCATCAAACTCCACCTAAGTCTCCACCGTTGGTGATGCTACTCGAGCTCTAGGTTGAGCCCTACCCCTACCTCAGCCTCTAGCACGGCCTCGGCCTCGTCCTCTGCCCTTCGTAGGAGCTTCCACTAGGGCTCTGGTTATTGCTCGACTGAAGATGTCGTACGTGTTCTCGCCATCTGTGAGAGAACAAAATAGAAGGATTCAATCAGCAATGACAAAATAAAAATAGCACGACAGAGAAGAATAGAAGTGAAACTGTTCCTAACTCCATACCCTCTGGAAGATAAGTACAGACGTCTCCTTACCGATCCTCTAGACTCTACTAAATTTGGTCGTGACTCGTGAGACCTATGTAACCTAGTGCTCTGATACCAACTTGTCACGACCCAGAATTTCCACCATCGAGACCGTGATGGGGCCTAACATTTCACTTGCTAGGCAAGCCAATGTTAGAACAAGTTATCCATTTTTACCAATTGAATTAAATAACGAAAGATAACTGGAATAACTTAAATATCAATGCGGAATATAAAACTACCAAACGTCTATTACAATTCATTGAACCTGGTATCATAAGTGCACGAGCTTCTAAAATAATACACATAAAGGTTTGAAATAAGTACAAAGCTGTCTGAATGAAGTTATACAACTAAAAATAAAAGAGGATGGTGATTCTAGGATCTGCGAGCGCTAAACAGTTATACCTCAAGTCTCCACCAATATCCAATCTGAGCACACTAATAATCGCCGCTCGGATCGACTCCAAAATCTGCACATTATGCAAAGTGTAGTATCAGTATAACCGACCGCATATACTGGTAAGTGTCAAGCCTAACCTTGATGAAGTAGTGACGAGGCTAAGACGAGTCATCTACACAATAACCTATACGCAATATATAATAATTACAGAATAATAGGAATACAACAGAATTTAAACATCTAACAGAAAAATGATAACCACAGCCTAAAAAATACATCATTGTCATCCAAAATTACCAATCCTTAGCAGTTCAAATAATAACACCGAGAAACAATGCAGATCGGGAAATGGAAACATATAGGTTGTTGCAGCACGCAACTCGATCCCACCAGACAACACATAATTCTCCGTTATTCCACCATAACAATATCAATAATAGTAAACAATATAGATTTGTTGTGGCGTGCAACCCGATTCCATCATATATCAGTATCAATATCATAATTCACCCTTATTTCACCATATCAATCCACCCTTATTCCACCTGTTGCAGCGTGCAACCCAATCCTACCGTGTAAACATATTCACCCTTATTCCACCATATCAATCCTCTCTTAATATGCCTGTTGTGGCGTGCAGCCCGATCCCACTATATTAGTGCCAAACACATAATGTACACAGTCAAATCAATAACCAAATCACAAGGCCTTTACGAGGAATAAATACCAAATTGAACCAAGAAAAATAAACCTTATTCAATACAGAACCTACACAAATAATACTACACAGCAAGACCAACCGAGTAGTTTACAATTAGAAAGTGCAAAGAAGTCAAATTAAGCAAATAACAGGGATTATAGGAAGCATTTAGAGCATATAACAATTAAGACATGGAAGGAAATAGTTAAGGGAAAATAGTAATTCAAGGAAAAAGAGATAATTTGACGGCGTATAAGCACTCTTCACCTCACATATAAGTCGCTCACATGAGAATCACATAACAAATAGTCTAAGGGTTCCTAATTCCCTCGAGTCAAGGTTAAACACAATACTTACCTCGCTCCCAAGACCACTCAAAGAACCACGAATTTGTCTTTCAAACTAGACTCCTAACCAACAATATCTAGCAAATTACCAACCAAACGATTTAAAATAAGCCTTAGGAATCACCCACGATAACAAAATTTTGATTTAGGTCATTATTGAAAAAGTCAACAAAAGTCAACACCCAGGCTTGCATGGTCCAAATCCGAAATTCGGACCAAAACTTGATTAACCATTCACCCTCGAGCCCAGATATACAATTGATTTTGGAATCCGACCTCAATTTGAGGTCTAAATCCCCAAATTTCGAAATCCCTAGTTTCTACCAAAAATCCTTAATTCCACCATGAAATCCTTAGATCTTAAGTTAAAAACTTGTAAATGAAGTGAAAGATTGAAAGAAACTAGTTTAGAATCACTTACCAATGTTTTGGGGAAGAAATGGTCTTGGAAAAATCGCCTCTATGGTTTTTGGTTTTGAAAATTTGAAGAATGAGTAAAAAATTGCATCCAAAGTTCATTTTGATCAGTTCAGGTATCGCATTTACGACCTGGGATTCGTAAATTTGAGCCCCACAAATGCGAAGGACCTATTGCAAATGCGAAGGTCTCCCATTCCTGCTTGCATCTCAAATGCAAAGAAAATCTCGCATATGCGAGCTGACCCTTTTCGCAAATGTGATCATGTGACAGCAAATGCGATCGCTTATTCCCCCATCCCAGTTCGCAAATGTGAATCTACGTTCGCAAATGCGAAAACTATAAGGCCCAGCTATTCTTTGCAAATGCAAGAAATAGCTTGCAAATGCGTAACTGTCTGGAGTCGCAATTGTGATGCCTGATATCACATTTTTGAGATCAAAGGCCTGCACCAGATATTGCAACACCATCTATAATCTAAGTCCGATTTTAAATTTGTAGCCTATTCGAAACTCAACCGAGCCCTTGGGGCTTCAAACCAAACATGCACACAAGTCTTAAAACATCATACGAACTTGCTCGCACGATCAAATTGCCAAAATAACACCTAGAACTACAAATTTAGCACCAAATCAAATAAATTTTTTAACAAAGTCCGATATCTCGGGCTAGAGACTTCCGATTTCGATTCCAGGCATACGCCCAAGTCCCAAATCACGATACGGACACACCGAGATCGTCAAATTATGAATCCGGTTCTATTTACCAAAAATGTTGACCAAAATAAACTCAAAGAAAGTTTTTAGTCAAAATTTCTTATTTTCATCAATTTTTAACATAAAAGCTTTCCAAAAACATGCCCCGACTGTACACACAAATCGAGGAGGGTAAAAATGAGATTTTTATGGCTTAAAAGCACAGAATTGAGTTCCAAGACTAGGTAAGCCTAGAATACATGCGGAATTTAAATAAAATAGTAATAAAACTTTAGATTTAATCAATAGCTATCATATAACAAAGACTCTACAACTCAAGTGAACATAACTCTCAAAATTCGGTAATATCGAGTCACAAGTTCAACATGAGTATACTGAGCATCCCTATACAACAGTATCTAATAAAAGAGGAATGAAATAGAACTAGATAGAGAGTGACTCCAAGGTATGAAGACTCCGGTAGTATACCTTGAAGTCTCCGATCCAAGCTCGATTCACTCGTGCCTAGGATGATATGAGGAACCTGGATCTACACAAAATGATGTGCTGAAACGTAGCATGAGTACACCACAACGGTACTTAGTAAGTATCAAGCCTAACCTTGGTAGAGTAGTGATGAGGTTGGGTCAAGACACCTACTGGAATAAAGAAAGAAATTGAGCAGGTCTAGTATAGAATGATAATGAAAAAAAGAGAAATGATGCAAGAAAGAGATATAACAAGAATAGCTATACTGAAACTAAGGCAATTAAGACATCACGAAAGAAACACATAATAAAAATACCAAGGAATGATGCAACAAAAATACAAGTGATGTAAATGAAAGGTATCAACAAGAATCACTACAAAGGTACCGCCTCGTAGTCTCATTTCACAAATCAAATCACAATCTTTCCTTATATCATCATAAGAGCCTTGCATTTAGTTTTGAAAATCATTTTCCTGAAATAGCTATCCGCATTTTAGCCCACCTTATTACACTGTGTGGCTTCAAGTAGTTCCACTACTAGCAACATGTGTATCAAGACCACTTTATCTCACTACATGCGTATCAACCCCTATCCTTATACCACTGCATGCGTATCATTATCACAATGTAACACAAATCGCATTTTAAGTGCCCAATATCACAACTTGCTAAAGAAGTCAACAATAACAATGTTTCCATAATAAATAGCCTATGACTCAACCACAATGTGTACAAGAGTCTCAACAATAGCAACCAAAAGTGAATATCTCAACAAGAATGGTATTTCAACAAATTTACAACTTTGCCTCAATATGAATCACAACCTTTATAACTTAAACACCAAATTCATCCATAAGATATTCCAAGAGATGACAACTTCAAGTAAAGGAAATCAACGGTTAAATAATAAATATGGAATTGAGAGAACAATAACTTCAACTAAACATGTAAAGGCAATTAGAAAGCAAGAGACAAGACAAGTATTAACAATGTCAAGTAAAGCATGTGAAAATAGACTAATTATGATTCATATAACATGTTATGGAAACTCAATTAAAGGCATGAAAGGAATCTACATAGATAAAACCGGTCAATTACCATATTTAGCCCATGTAAACACTCGTCATCTTGTGTACACGACTTTCACATAACACAATTAACACAAAACAACACCAATCCTAAGGTGTAATCTCCCCCGCATAAAGTTAGGCAAGACACTTACCTCAAAACATGCTAACTCAATCCACTAGTAAGACTTTTCCGCGATTATCCAACTTCGATCGACTCTATACAAAATAACTTTATACCATAGATACAAAGCATAGAAAACTATTCCAAACAATAAAGTTGTAAGATTTAAAGAAGCACAAAAAGTCAACTCAAAAGTCAACCCCGGGCTTGCATCTCAGAACCTGACCAAACTTATAAAATCTAAATACCCATTCAATAACGAGTTCCAATCATATAAGAATTACTCAATTTAGACATCAAATCTCCTTTCAAATCCCCATAATTTGGTCTATGAAGCTTTACAAATTTTTCCCAAAATTTTCAACTCAAATCACTAATTAAATGACAAAAAAATGATGGATTCTTGTATAATAGCCAATTCCAGTTAGAATCACTTAACCCGATGATTTTCTTGAAAATCCCTCTAAATATCACCTCTAACCGAGCTCTCTAGGTCAAAAGATGAAGAATGGAATTAAACCCTCGAACACACCCTTTTTTGCCCAGCGATTTCGTACATGCCAGCCCTTAGTCGCATCTGCAGCTCCGCACCTAAAGAATTTCCATTGCAGGTGCGGTCCTCACTTAGCCCAGACCCCTTCTCTTTTGCGGACAAATGCTCGTTTCTGCGAGACCGCTTCTACTGAGATTCGACCGCACCTGTGGTCTATCATCAGTTCCTCCCAGTTCCATTTCTGCGGAAGAAATGCCGTGCCTGCGGATGCGCATCTGCCCTAGGCATTCGCACCTACGAACCTAGCCTGGGCTAGCCCTTTCCTTTTCTGTTATACTTCACTTGCAGCAGCGATTCCGCACCTACGGCGGCTCTCACCGCAAGTGCGCTGAAACCAGAATAACTGAAGCTTCAACAAACAACTAAGTCCAAAATTAGCCCGATTTCAATTCGATTCACACCTGGGGGGCTGGGGACCCGTCCGAATATACAACAAGTTCTAAAACAAATAACGGACCTAATCGAGGCCAAAAATTATATCAAACAACATCGATTCTACGTATCACAAGCCTATTGAAACTATGAACATCCGACTTCCAAAACTAACAAAACAACTCTGATTGACCTCAAATTTTGCACACAAGTCATAAATGACATCACAGACCTATTCCAAATTTCAGAATCGGAGTCTGACCTTGATATTAATAAATTAAACTCCCGGTAAAACTTCTCAACATTTCAAACGATCAACTTTCTAACTATGCCAATTCAAGCCGAAACGACCTACGGACCTCCAATTCAATATGACCACGCTCCTAAGTCCAAAATTACCATAGGAGCTATTAGAACCATCAAAACTCCAACCTGGAGTCGTCTACTCAAAAGTCAAAATGCGGTTAACTTAAGTTTCCAACTTTGGAACTAAGTGCCCCATTTCACTCCAAAACTCACCTGAACCAAAACCAAACACCCAAGCAAGTCAAATAACCACAATACAACATAGAGGAGGCAATAAATAGGGGAACGAGGCTAAAATACTCAAAACGACTGGCCGGGTCGTTACATCCTCCCCCTCTTAAAACAAACGTTCATCCTCGAGCGTGTATATAGACATACCTAAAGTGGTGAAAAGATGAGGATAACGGGTACACATATCATGCAAGGTCTTGCAAGTAGCCTCCTCAACTAGTTGAACCCTCCATTTAACCTTCACTAAAACAATGCTCTTTGACCTCAACTTTCAGACCTACCTATCCAAAATGGCCACCGACTCCTCAACATAAGACAAATCCTTGTCCAATTGGACTGAGCTGAAATCTAAATCATGGGACGGATCATTGTGATACTTCCAGAGCATAGAAACATGAAATACCGGATGCACTGCAGCTAGACTTGGTGGTAGTGCAAGCTTGTACGCCACCTTACCAATCCTCTCAAGAATCTCTAAAGGTCCAATATACCTAGGGCTCAACTTGACCTTCTTCTAAAACCTCATAACACCATTCATGGGCAAAACCCGGAGCAAGACCCGCTCTCCAACCATGAATGCGATATCACGAGCCTTTTGGCCTGCATAACTCTTCTGTCTAGATTGGGATATATGAAGCCAATCCTGAATCAACTTGACCTTCTTCAAGGCATCTCGAACCAAATCCGTGCCTAATAACTTGGCTGCCCCCGGCTCTAACTAACCAACTGGGGAACGACATCGTTTCCCATATAAGGCCTCATAAGAAACCATCTGAATACTCGATTGGTAATTGTATTGTAGGCAAACTCTACAAGCGGCAAGATCTGATCCCAAGAACCTCTAAACTCTATAACACATGCATGAAGCATATCCTCCAATATCTGAATAGTGCGCTCGAATTTTCCCTCCATCTGAGGGTGGAATGTTGTACTCAACTCAACCCATGTGCCTAATCTCTAGAATTGCAATGTAATCTGCCTACCCCGATCAGAGATGATGGATACCGGCACGCCATGAAGTCGGATAGTCTCGCAAATATAAACCTGAGCCAGCTGCTCTGAAGAATAAGTAGTGACCTTCAAAATGAAATGGGCCAACTTGCTCAACATGTTCATAATCACCCATACTGCATCAAATTCCTTCTCAGTCCATGGGTGCCCAACATCGAAATCCATGGTAACTCCGTCCAATTTCCACTCGGGAATCTCAAGCCTCTAAAGCAATCCACCTTGTCTAAGTACTAATACTTCTCCTGCTGATAATTTAGGCACCGAAATACATACTACACTATGTATTTCTTCATCCTCCTTCACCAATAATGCTGCCTCAAATCTTGATACATCTTAGTGGTACCTGGATGAATGGAGTACCGTGAAATATAGGCCTTTTGAAGAATCAACTCATGTAATCTATCCATATTGGGCACACATAATTGGCCATGCATCTGCAACACACCGTCATCTCCGATAAACACCTTATTGGCATCGCCCTGGTGTATTATGTGCTTAAGGAAAAGCAAGTGGGGGTCGTCATACTGACGCTCTATGATGCAATCATATAGAGAAGATCGAGAAATCATGCAAGACAGAACTCGACTCGGCTCCAAAACATCAAATCTAACAACTTGGTTAGCCAAGGCTTGAACATCCAATGCTAATAGCCTCTTTGCTGCTGGTAGATATGCTAAATTGCCCAAGCTTTTCGCCTTTCGACTCAAGGCAACGACCACCACATTGGCCTTCTCGGGATGATATAGATTAGTGATATCATAGTCCTTAAGCAAAACTAACCATCTACGTTGTCACAAGTTAAGATCCTTCTATTTGAACAGATGTTGTAGGCTCTGGTGGTCGGTATAAACCTTAAGGGACACCATACAAATAGTGCTGCCAAATCTTCATGGCATGAACAATACATGCTAATTCCAGGTCATGGACAGGATAATTCTTCTCATGAATCTTCAGCTATCTAGATGTGTAGGCAATCACCCTACCGTCTTGCATCAACACCGCACCGAGGCCAACATACGTAGTACACAGTGTAATACCTCGAACCTGTAGACAACACCAATACTGGGGCTGTAGTCAAAGCAGACTTGAGCTTTTGAAAGCTCTCCTCACACTCCTCAGTCCATCTGAATGGAGCATCCTTCTGGGTTAATCTAGTCATAAGTGCAGCAATAGATGAGAAACCCTCTACAAATAACGGTAATACCTACCAAACCAAGAAATCTCCGGATCTCAGTAGGTGAAGACGGTATGGGCCAACTTTGCACTGCTTTAATCTTCTTCAGATCTACCTTGATCCCCTCACTCGACACCACATGACCCAAAAATACCATTTAATCAAGCTAGAATTCACACTTTGAAAATTTTGGAGCCAACTTCTTTTCTCTCAAGGTTTGGAGCACAATCCTCAGGTGTTGCTCATGATCCCACCGGCTCCGTGAGTACACTAATATGTCGTCAATAAACACAATGATGAATAAATCAAGATATGGATAGAATACACTATTCATCAAAGGCATGAATGATGCTGGGGCGTTGGTCAGCCCAAATGATATCACAAGGGACTTATAATAACCATACCGAGTCCTAAAAGTAGTCTTCGAAATATCCAGATCCCAAATCTTCAGCTGATGATAGTGTGATCGCAAATCAACCTTTAGGAACACTCTAGCACCCTGTAGCTGATCAAAAAGGTCAGCAATGCATGGCAAAGGATACCTGTTATTCACCGTAACCTTGTTCAACTGTCGATAATCAAGACACATGTGCATAGAACCATCTTTCTTCTTTACAAACAAGACCGGAGCACCCCAAGGTGACATACTAGGCTGAATAAAACCATTATCAAGCAACTCTTGCAACTACTCCTATAACTCTTTCCACTATGTTGTGGCCATACGATATGGCTAAATAGAAATAGGTTGAGTGTCCGGAAACAAGTCAATACCAAAATCCATATCCCTATCGGGAGACATGCCCAGAAGATCTGCCAAAAATTTAGTTGGATACTCTCTCACTAACGGAACTGACTCAATAGTAGGGGCACTAACACTGACATCTCTCACAAAGGCTACATATGCATCACACTGCTTCCCAACTATCCGATGTGCCTTAAGGAAGGACACAACCCTGCTAGGAACATAATCCAAAGTACCCCTCGACTCCAACTGCGGTAAACCTGGAATAGCCACTGTCTTGGCGTGACAATCAAGAATAGCATGATAGGGCGACAACCAGTCCATGCCCAAAATAATATCAAAGTCTACTATATTGATCAACAATAGATCAATTATGGTCTCAAAACTACCAATAACAACTAAAAATGACCGCTACGTACAGTCAACAATAATAGAATCTCCTATAGGCATGGACACATAAACAGGAGAACTCAAAGAGTCATGAGATATCTCCAAATATGGAGAAAAGTAAGATGATACATATAAAATAAGTGGATCCTGGATCAAATAAGATTGATGCGTCCTATAACAAATTGAAACAATACATGTGATAATTATGTCTGATGTAATCGCCTCCATCCTACCCAAAAAAACATAAAATTTGGCCTGGCCTCCCCCTATAGGGCGACCCCTACTCACCTGACCTCCACCTTTAGCTGGTTGTGCAAGTGGAGTGGCAACTAGAATAGTAACCACGACCTGAGAAGTCTGGGGGCCCTATGGAATACGTGGAGCCTGAGTAGTCTATGGAGGTGCACCCCTCCTGAGTCTGGGGCAGTCTCTAACTATGTGACAAGTATTACCACAATCAAAACAAGCTCACGGAGGACGTGGCTGTTGAAACTAGCTTGGTCCTAGTCGGCTGGACTGACCATTGAAAGCACCCCATGCAGGAGGTACACTAGATAGTGGCAGTGCACAATGAGCAACCAGAGGCCTGGGAGTAGCTGGAGTACCACTAGAAGCTGGAAGAACTGAATGAAATGAACGACTCACATAGCATCTACCATGACAAGCTGTAACTAGGGCACGAGCACCACTATATCCTCCAGAATCATGAGGCATCTTGGCCTCCCTATCCTCCTTCTCCCAGCCCCGCATACCCTCAAATCTTCATACGATCTCTACCGCCTGCTGATATGGGTATCTCTCTCTAACTCCTGAGCCCTGCTGGATATAATACCATAGTTGAGCCCCTCTATAAATCGGCAGACTTGCTCTCTGACTGTGGAAACCAAGGCTGGTGCATGTATGGACAACTAACTAAATTTGACTACATACCCTGACACTACCATAACACCCTGGAGCAACTGCTCAAACTCCGCGCGCTATGCATCCCGAAGGCTTTGGGGAACAAACTCTCTGAGGAACATCTCTAAAAACTAAGCCCATATGAGTGAAGCTACCTCGGCTGGACTACCCTCCTCATAAGCCCGCTATCACTAGTATGTTGGTCCCAACAACTAGAAAGTAGTAAAAGCAACACCACTCTTCTCCATTATACCCATGGTACAGAGAAAACAAAGGAACTTTTCAAGAAAATCCTGTGCATCCTCTGTAGCTAGATCGCTGAGAGTAGGGGGTGGTACTTCTAGTATCTCTTTAGTCTGAGATGCTCCTCCTCAGATGCTGCTACCCTGACCTCAGGTTGAACTGGGACAACCGGTTGCATTGGTATAGCTTTTAGGACTTGGTAAATTTGGACCCGCTACTCTGAGGTACGGGCCGCGGGAGTCTTTGCTCCTCCCCCAGTCTGAGATGTGGCTGGTGCAAGTGGAATCAACCCCACATGAGCTAGAGTACCAAACATGCTCAAGAATTGTGCGAGGGTCTCCTGAAGTGCATGGGTAGTAACAAGTGACTCTGGTGCTTACCCCCCAAATGAGGCTACTAGTGGCTCCTCTGTCGCAGCTCAGGCAGGTGTTATAGCTGCACCATGTGCCCCTCATCACCTCTATCTTGGCCCCGGCCTCTTGCGGCTCTAGCAGGAGATGCAGGTGTCTGATCGTCGAATCCTGTGATGCATATCCTCACCATCTGTGAAAAAATAGAAAGATAAAGATTCAAAATTTTGAAGTCAATGAATTCGCATAATAAGGAATCAAAGAAATGAAGTTTCCTAATAGTACCATAGCCTCTCGAAGATAAGTACAGATGTCTTTGTACCAATCCACAAGAATCTAGTAAACTTGTTTGTGACTCATAACACCTATGAACCTAGGGCTCTGATAACAACTTGTCATAACCCCAGCTTCCTTTTCTATGATGTCGTAATGGAACCTAGTCTTTAAGACTAAGTAAGCCTAGTATACATGCAGAATTTAACTGAAATAGTAATAAAACATCAAATTTAACCAATAGCTATCATATAACAAAGACTTCGCAACTCGACTGAACATAACTCCCAAAATCCAATGATACTGAGTCGTAAGCTCTACATGAGTATACTGAACATACATATACAAGAGTACCTAATAAAAGGGAATGAAATAGAACAAGATAGAGAGTGACTCTGAGGCCTGTGGACCCCGGCAAGTATACCGTGAAGTCTTCGATCCGAGCTCGACTCACTGGTGCCTAGGCTGATATGAGGTACCTGGATCTACACAAAAAGAGTGTAGAAGTATAGCATGAGTACACCACAATGGTACCCAGTAAGTATCAAGCCTAACCTCGGTAGAGTAGTGGCGAGGTCGGATCAAGACACCTACTGAAATAAATAAAGAAATTGAGCAGGTATGGTATAATATGATAATGAAAACAAGGGAAATGATGCAAGGAAGAGATATAACAAGAATAGCTACATTGAGACTAAGGCAATTAATACATCATGAAAGAAACACGTAATAAAAATACGAAGGAATGATTCAACTAAAATACAAGTGACATAAAAGAAAGGTATTAACAAGAATCACTACCGAGCTACCGCCTCGTAGTTTCATTTCACAAATCAAATCACAATCTTTTCTTATATCACTGCAGGAGACTTGTATTTAGTTTTGAACATCCGGTAGTGATTCAAGCCTATTGCAACTATGAACATCTGACTTCCAAAACTAACGTCGATTCTTACCAAAATAACTCCGATTGACCTCAAATTTTGCACACAAATCATAAATGATATGACGGGCCTATTCTAACTTTTCGAATCGGAGTTCGAACCTAATATCAATAGAGTCAAATCCTAGCCAAACTTCTCAATCTTTTAAACCTTCAACTTTCTAACTTCGCCAATTTAAGCCGAAATGACCTACAGACCTCCAATTCAATATCCGGACACACTCCTAAGTTCAAAATTACCATACAGAGCTATTGGAACAGTCAAAACTCCTTTCCGAAGTCGTCTACACAAAACTCAAACTACGTTCAACTCTTTCAACTTTAATTTCTAACTTTGGGACTAAGTGTTCCATCTTACTCTGAAACTCATCCGAACCAAAACCAAACGCCCAACAAGTCACATAACCACAATAAAATATAGAGGAGGCAATAAATAGGAAAATAGAGCTAAAATACTCAAAATGACCGACCGGATCGCTACAAGGGCATTACAAAATCTTGCAATTTAGCAACGTGATTCCTTTCCTGTTTGAAAAGGTACAGATCTTTTCCAACCCGTGAATAAAATCTCGTGTCTCTTTGCTTGGGCCTAAATTTTCAGATGTTTGCATTTAGGTTTAGATCTCCTAGGAATCACCTCCGTTTGATCTCCAAACCTATAATTTTATTCCTTAGTTCCGAAAAGGTCCGACGTTGTTCTTATAACTCCTTCGATCAGATTCGAAATCACCTCCGTTTGGTTTTCGAGCCTATTTTTTGACATCCTATCAATGTCGATTCAACTTACCGTGTCTTCTTCTATTTGAATCCTGGTGTTGTAATGGTTATTCATATCATTCTCTTGAGATAGTTAGGAATCCCGAAGGTGTTCTATCCACTTGTTCTGTTCCTTGATCTATTTCTGTAAGGTTAGAACTAAATTTTGTAAATTGAATTACCTGGTATATTTAACCTCCTGTTCCGGAATTGTTTGGCACAAATATATTATAATCAGCTCCGGTACTAATAGTTACACTACATATCTAGTACTGATGTCCATTCCTTATTTTTCTCTTATTCGTTGCTTACATAATTCTTCCATTTTCATTTTTCCTGGTAAAGCCATCTCCGACTCGATTATCCTCAACTGTCTTGGTTGATAAATTTCGACCACAATGAAGGTTTAAACTGAAAATAAGAAAATATTAACAAAAATTATTAGTATATTTGGATGAATAGCAAATTTGCTTGAAGTCCCGACAACGGAACCAAACTGTTTAACCTAAAAAAAAATACGGTCAAAATAATTAATTTTATATAATGGGCCACAAGCAACCAATTCGTTCCAGAAAATATAAATTTTCGTTAATACAATGTAATAGAGAAGTGGAAAATAAATTCAATGACATATAATATAATAAATAAAGCAGAGAAGAAATAACTCTTATTGGATGATCCTTGATAGGATGATGAGCCGAACAAAGCTTGAAAATGTGAACTATGACTAACTTGGGAGCAAGATGCTATGGATTACAATATATAGAATTGTAGAGAAGAAAATTAGATTCTTACAACGATGATAAAGTGTGTATATTTATAGAAATAAATTTAAGTAATCATTCTCCTTGAATTCTGGGTCCATTATGAGCATTTAATCAATCCATCTGTCACTTTTGGAAGACTTGTAATAGCTGAGTAAATGCTAGACTTTCGTAACTAATGAGTTATTTTCGCAACTGATGAGTCAATCTCGTACCCGCTGAGTCAATTTCGTGCATGTTGAGTCAACTTCGTAATTGATTACCTTGTTATGTCCGTTACAACTATTTATTGCATTTATTGTCCGTTAAATAATAAATTTGTAACTGATGGTGTATGATAGTAAATTCCATAGAATTCAGGATTAATTGATTCTTTTCTCATTTGTAATTATGAGTATTCTCCCGCACCTAATACGATGCTATTCTATGATGATCAATTCCGAGGCTGACATGCACTGTATGAGTATGTTCTGTTCCAAGGGAGTTTCACATATCATCTTTACATGTTATTCTTCACTATTTTTTATAACTTTGTTGACATATGTCGTCATTTAATAGACCCACATAGCGAGTTTATTTTTCACTAATACAATAGACAAATCAAGTAATAGAATTCGTTTTTTAGTAATAAAAATATTAGTCTTTCTAACAAATTATTATTTATTCCTTTCCCCTGCTAAGGGCATCTCCAACAATCACTCTATTTTTCACACCATTTTTCACTCTAAAATGGTGCAACACCAAATTTACTCCAACAATCATACTATTTTTTACACCAATTTTTTTCTCTCTTCTATATTATATTATTATCTTATATTTACTTTTCATTTTTTATTTCCTTCAAACTAATACTATCTTTTTTCTTTTTTCCATATTCATTATATATAATTCACATTCACCACTTATATAATCATTTATTACAAAATTTTACATAAAAGATAAATTAACAAAAAATGAAATCATTAATAAAATATAATTAAATAAATATTACATCATAGTCAAATTTAATTTAAGTACCACATAAATATTTAATTTTCGCATCTATTCTCCCATAAATGCTCGAGTAATGCATTACGAAGTGCGAAATACGCATCTTTATCCTTAATTTTTTTCTTGTGTCGAATTAAAAATTATTCAAATCGGTGATCTTGATCTACTACCATTTCTATCGTAGGAGATGGACATTCACGTGCATCTTCAATTGGTGCATTAAGATCACGCTCGTCCTCAATTATCATGTTGTGCAGTATAATACATGTGGTCATTATATTACGTAGGACCTCTTTTCTCCAAAAACATGACGGGCCTGCATCAATTGCAAAACGCGATTGCTAAACTCCGAATGCACGTTCAACATCTTTTCTTTTTGATTCTTGTTTCATTGCAAAATATCTCTTCTTTGTTGAATGTGGTTCCCGAATAGTTTGTACAATAGTAGACCATTTTGGATATATACCGTCAGCTAAATAATAACCGGTGTCATATTCTTTTCCATGAATAACATAGCGCGCTGGAGGAGCAATACCATTAGTGAGATTGGAGAATAAATTTGATGAACAACCACAACCACAACAATCTTCTACCCCATTCACTCAGTATTTTGGTAATTATGGTGCACCTGGAAATGACATAGGGGATTACTAAACTTATGTTTTATGTTTTTAATGTAATTTCAATTTTAATGTATCCTCCTTTTATGTACTTTAATTATAATGTATTTTTATTTTATGTATTGTTATTTTTAAATAATGGTTATATTTCTTTTTATATAATTATAACAATAATAAAATTAACTTATAATTTTATATAAATATAATATATACAAAAATTAATATATTAAAAAATAGGATATAAAATTAAAATTATAAAAATCTTAATATAAAAGTTAATTATATATACAATATATAATTAATTAAAAGTTAAACAATTAAAAAAATGAATAAAATATTATTAAATCAAATATAGAGTAATGAATAGTATTGCACCACTATTCATGTTCTATAATAGAACAACAAATGAAGTACCATTGAAGCAATTTTACTTTATTTCTTGTACCAAATTTGAATTTGGTGCAAAAAAAAATAGAGTACCACGAACAAGAAAGAATAAAATGAGCGGATATCTATCAAAAAGCAGTCACAAAAACAGAGTCAACGATGGGTGAGCAGGTGGTCAAGTGGCTTCAACGGTGACCTTTTTAAAGGAAACCCTAGATTCTGATTGAACCTTAAAATATCAGATTTATAGCAATTACACTTATCATTTAGCAAAGAGCCACAAAAGAGGGTCTCAAGGGCTGCAAGGATCCATCGACTCCGACATCGGAGTTGCAGCCCCGCCACCCACCCCCGTACCCCAAATATATCTCACACATCATCCTCATTCTCTCTTATCCCACCAATAATATAACCCATCAAAATCAAACCTTTACTCTTTATTGTTTGTTTCTCCACAAGAAAAATGGGTTCTTGCGAAAAGCTGTAATCCCCATTTTCTAGTTTTTCATTTTCTTGTGATTCTTTGCTTTTTATTGGGTTTTTAGGTTTTGTTTAGGGGGAGGGTGATGGCTCAAAATGGGCAGGGGATAGAACCTGCAGTTCTTGATGATATAATCAACAGGCTTTTGGAGTTTAGGAATGCAAGAACTGTTAGGCAGGTTCAGCTCTCAGAAGCTGAGATTCGATCCCTCTGTACTGCTTCTAAAGAAATCTTCCTTCAGCAGCCCAATCTTTTGGAGCTTGAAGCCCCTATCAAGATCTGTGGTAAATCCCTGTTCTACCCCTCTTATTTCACTTACTTTGCATAGGCCTATCATTATGACATGTATGTTGGGCATATTAGTTTTTACATTTTTTTGCTTGAGCGACTATTCCACCACGTACCTGCTATCTCCTACCACTACAGGAATCACCTACTGTTCTTCTACATGTAATTAATCTTTACTGCTTAGGGGGTAGTTGCATAGTTGCATTTAATTTTGTCAACCCTTGTAGTGGTAATGTTTTGAGGACCCTAAGTTTGTCTTTTAGGTGCTTATTCGACATTGTTAAATGCAGTAGGTTGCTGATGAATTTGAAAGCTGACATTCCTTGCATTGAAACGTGCATGTCTGAGTTGGGATAAGATGAAAAACTGCTTCCCTAAGTTTGATAAATTGTGATTTTTTTGAGTTTTTAGAGGTTGATTGCCAGTTTACCCACTCATCTTTTATATTGGCTTACTAGTAGGCGCGTGGCTTGTATTTTTAATGTAAAAAGGGAACTATTGATATACTTATGGAAGATAGTTGAATGCTAATATCTGCTTTTGGATGGCATTGCCTTTGATATACTGCATATCCTGTTCGTAGTGCCCGTTTTGTCTTTAGTAAGTAGCATGGTACTTTCTATGTTTTCTGATAGGATTACCAGGTTCTTGATTAATCTATTTTGCTGAAGTTTGATGGGACATGGAGAAGGGTTTAGAGTCCTTGTGTTTATCATTGAAATTGGTCTTCTAGTTCCTGAGAGATTGAGACTTACAGTGTCTAGAAATCCTTGTCGTGCCTTGTAAATTGATTGTACTATGCTTCCTTTGTGATCCTGCTGTCATTATTCTAATATCTTAAGTATTCTAGTATATACTGTATCTATATAATATGCCTTATATCATGAAGTCTTTTTATTTCCTAATAGGATTATTTTTTCGCTAACTTTTTCCGTCCTCTACATTAAATTCATCTCACGTCTCTGTTTCTTTCTTGAGGCATGGGTGGGTTGGTTGGGTCAGACAGTCATAATCAATCCTTCTTGTATTTGGTCAAACTTATTAATCTATCGCCCTTTTTTCTTTTTTTGTTCTGGATTTTAGGTGACATTCATGGGCAGTACGGTGATCTTCTGAGGCTTTTTGAATATGGTGGATTCCCTCCCGAGGCTAATTATTTGTTTTTAGGGGACTATGTTGACCGTGGCAAACAGAGTTTGGAAACTATATGCCTTCTACTTGCTTACAAAATTAAATACCCGGAGAACTTCTTTCTGTTAAGAGGGAATCATGAATGTGCTTCTATTAACCGGATATATGGATTTTATGATGAATGCAAGCGCCGATTCAATGTGAGGCTGTGGAAAACCTTCACTGATTGTTTCAACTGTCTCCCTGTGGCAGCTCTCATAGATGATAAAATACTTTGCATGCATGGTGGTCTTTCTCCTGATCTGACAGACTTAGATGAGATAAGGAATTTACCTCGTCCAACAGATATTCCAGACTCCGGTTTGCTTTGCGATTTACTTTGGTCAGATCCTAGTAGGGAAGTTAAAGGTTGGGGTATGAATGACAGGGGTGTCTCATACACCTTTGGTTCTGATAAAGTGGCAGAATTCTTGATGCAACATGATATGGACCTTGTTTGTCGCGCCCATCAGGTATTTCCTTTTTAACTTTTGGTCTCCTCTTTTTAATTCCTTGTATTGGCTAATATATTCTCTTACCTAGGTTGTGGAGGACGGATATGAATTTTTCGCTGAAAGGCAGCTAGTCACAATATTTTCTGCACCAAACTACTGTGGCGAATTTGATAATGCTGGTGCTATGATGAGTGTGGATGAAAATTTGATGTGCTCTTTTCAGATTCTGAAGCCAACAGATAGAAAACCTCGGTTCTTATGAAGCAAAAGGTGATAGCTTATATCTATGCTCTCCAGGGCACCTAAGGTCAGTGTATTTGACACAGGTCAATCACTCTATGTAATGATCATATCAGGAAACCTCTGTCCTTCATTGATCTTGTTTCCGTGCCACAAATAAAATATGCCTATGCTGATCTCATGTTATGCATATGTACTAGAGATGGAAAATGCCTCCAGCTATCCCTTCTTAAAAAAATGTGATTATGGGTCGTGCTTGTCATTTCCCTTCCCCACTAGAAAAAAATAAATGTTATTTGTTGATTAACCGCGCGTAATGTTACTATCTTATATGGTTAAGTTTACCATCTGTAAATCCTAAGGGGTCGTTTGGTTGCTAATTAGAGTTATGCAGGTATTAGTAATGTAGGGATTAGTTATGCAGAGATTACTTATGTAGAGTTTAATTATGCAGGGTTTTGTTATGCATGGTTTAATTATGAAAAGATTAGTTATGTAAGGATTAGTAATTTATGGATTGTAGTGTAGAGATTATATTTTGTTATAATTATATAATGTGTAATTTAAAATAATGTAGGGTAAGTTATGTAGGGATTAGTTATGCAGAGATTACTTGTGTAGAGTTTAATTATGCAGGGTTTTGTTATGCATGGTTTAATTATGAAAAGATTAGTTATGTAAGGATTAGTAATTTATGGATTGTAGTGTAGAGATTATATTTTGTTATAATTATATAATGTGTAATTTAAAATAAATATGAAGTTTTTTTGGTCATTTGATTGTTTAATCCAGATATTACTAATACGCGTATTAGTTATTCCACATTTTACCTTGCATAAATAATACATAGATATGTTGTATAACTTATCCATGTATTACTTATACCCCCTATGGAAAAAGCAACCAAACATAATATTAGTTATATTACTCCTAATATATGAATAACTTCCCCTGTAACCAACTACCATATGACCCCTATAGCTTAACTACACGTACTATTGTATATCATATTGGTGTTTTACATTTTACTCTCTTCTTATTCTCCGGCAACTGTTTTTAACTAATCTATATCAGAACCAACACTTCTTTCTCTTTATCTCTTTGCAAGTACGACTCCCTCAAGACCCATATTTCTTCACCTAGTTCATATCCAACTCTCATTGAATAAATGTGTGCCTGTATTGTGCGTTTTAACTCCTTCTTTAGTCCTCTGCTTAGGGTCTGTGTGCTAAAGAGAAATTTTCCTGTGAAAATTCGATCTTCTCCGATTTCATTCTTCTTCAGAGTAGCTAAGGTGCTCTATAGGTACCCTCCTGTAATCCTAAAATTAAAAAGGCCCATCACTGACTGAGCAGAGTTATTTCCCTTTCTTCTGAAGCTGCTTTCCTCTGCTTTAATGTTTCGCTAAAACTAGCGAGTAAGTGTCTGGGGCCCCTTTTGTTGACGCTACATCGTATGAATATTGGATCAAAACGATGACTAATCGTTAGTGGTTGCCTTTTGGAGGGATCATAAAGAATGTCGATAAATTTGATAAACTATATATGTTAGCTTTGTTTGTGGAGTAAGATTAAACGTGCACGTGAAGTGATTTAGAAGGGATGATACTTTTGCCTTTTGGGGATGCAAGTATCACGGCACCATCTTAGTGTTGCTTCCTTAATAATTTTTTCCTTTGATAAAAAAAATTTGATGGATCCTTTTCAAAAAAAAAAATTGATGGAAAGGGCATTTATACGCTACATTGTAAGGCAAAAGCTTTACTGTGGAACTACTCTTTGCTACAAAAACATTGGTGATTTAAGATTGTATTTTACCAACTGTTTTGTTCCAATTTTCAACATATATCTACCTTATACTATTTTTTGTCTTTATTCCTTGCTCACAAAATGAGTGAAGACAAAACCTTACAATGGGCGATTGGAAGAAAAGGGGATTATCACAAGACTTTTCAATCTTCAAAGTGAAAGAGACTAAGAGAGGAGAGGGAAGAGAAGGGATAGGGTGGATTATAGTCCTTATCATGCTTGTAAGGGCGTTTGGGCAACTTTTTGGCAAGTGAGTGGAGAGGTTTTCATGAGGGAAATTTTGTGCAAAACAAAAAATGTATTTGGATTCTTCTTTTTTGAAGTTTTTGGGTGTTCCCAGTAAGTTATTTTAGGAGGCTTTTTTCAAAAAAAAAAAAAAAAGAAACTACTACCGAAGCTCGAGCAGACGAACAGATGGGCAATAGAGTCTTGTGTCTGGATTGGTAAAGAAAGTAAAGGAATGATGTTATTATGGATTCCAGTAACATGTAACAAGTACTTATAGATTCTTGTGTTTGAATTTGTAAAGAAAGTAAAGGAATGGTGTTATTATGTATTCCAGTAATATTTAACAAATACTTAGTTATAGAATCTTGTGTCTGAATTTGTAAAGAAAGTAAAGGAATGATGTTATTATATATTCCAGTAATATTTAACAAATACTATAGTGATTGAGTCTTGTGTCTATAACAAATACTTAGTTATAGAGTCTTGTGTCTAAAATTGTAAAAAAAAAAAGAAGTAAGGGAATGATGTTATTATGTATTCCAGTAATAGTAACAAATACTTAAATATTATAAGAAATTCGTTGAGCATTCGTCATAAACAAAAATGCGTTGAGCATTTGGAAAGGTAAAACTATGCGTCAAAGTTATCCCTTCCATTTCTCATTTCGCATACTCATACTTCATCCTTCTTTCTTACTTCCACAATTAAAATAAATTGTTAGGTACCAACCTTCGTTTCTATAAGATTTTAAATGACACAGGATGTGTCCAGATTGTAGAACTGAGTTGTCAAGCCTCTCTGCGGATGAGAACTTCCATGTCTTTTTCCTAAAATTGCATTTGATTATTTGATTTTGTTTAGAAGCTAAACCTATACGCGTACACATCCACAGATCTTCCTTTCATGAATTGTTGTCGATTTGAATGTATTGTTGTCAAAGGAGGCTTCTTTAATGAAGGAAGACATAGATTAAGAGTATATGAACATATGTAATGCAAGGAAAAATAATTTTAAACAGAAACAACAACGGTGTGGAACTTTCTCTCTCAAAAACAAAAGGAAAACACAATTGTATGGAACAAATACTTGAAAACAAATACTCCCTAGTAATTAGACAATTTAAGTGGAAGACGGGATTGTTAGCCAACTCATAGCTCTAGAATATCGTCTCTCATTGATTTCACCAACTTGTTTCTTTTAATCTCTTAGTTTCTTACTCTAGATTAGTTTGAATGGTATGGAACTTTCTCTCTCAAAAACCAAAAGGAAAAAACAATTGTATGGAACAAAGGTTTGAAATCGACCATCAAGTAACTAAAGTAAAACTTCTTTCAATTCAGTTCAAAATCATTTTAGATAACTATTTAGACACAAGATGCAGTCTTAATTTTCTAGTTCAATTCATGACAGGCTTTTATACTAAATTTCTAATTCCCTATTGTTGTGCAGTAATTTATTCATCCATAAAGTTCGTAACTTAATGCATTACTTTATTCGCAATATCTATTGTTTATTATTTCACTCTTAGGATAGAATCATGGATAGGCTCATGCCATAGTGCCGTGCTGGCTTCACCTAAGCACAGACTAAGTAAGGTGAAATGTCCTACCTGTGTACTGCTAATATCAGGGTGTAAGCGTGTTTCAATCATCCTTTATCAACTCTACCTTTCATGAAATACAAAGTCTTTACTTGAAGAATCAACCTGTCGGACATAATTATACTGCAGAAGGGAAGTTTCAAATTTGAAACCCTCTTCAAGAACTGAAACCGCTGCTTTCTCATGATTTTACAAGTACATGACCTTAACATCATATGGTGTCCATGTGAAATCTCATAGTCTAGAAAACCTTTTTTTTACTCTTTGGTTAAATAGTCTTGCAGTCATTTCATCAAACTGAATGTACAGTACATGGAATTAGCGATCAAAAAAAGAAAAGCTTGTCTCTTATGTACATCAAATGGTTTAGATGGCAATCTCTTATGTTGAATATAAGCTTGTCTCTTCATCAAAACAATCTATGGCAATCTCTTATGTTGAATATAAGCTTGTCTCTTCATCAAAACAATCTTTCAGCTTTTGTATAGTTATGCATGATAGATACTTGAAATGATTTATAATTTGTATTCTGAAGTCTGAACATGGTTGGTTTATGCAGAAATGCTTATGTGCTGGTAAAGAGCAGTTGAAGATGCTGGCTTTTGTAATGTTCATCGTACAAGCATGTTTTCCGATGAAGGAAGCTGGGCGGTCTGTTTAGGGCCATGTATTATGAGATGAAAATTTACCTAACTGTAGTTTGTGTCGGTGGCCTCAAAGGCCAGAATCATTTTCCTCTATATTTTTTGGTGGTTCATTTATCTTATTTAAATTTGCTCGTGCAATCTATGATTTAACGTGTAAATACACTGTTTGTAATTGCAGTGCAATCTTATTTAAGTGGTTGATACTAAAAAGTTTGCCTCGTTCCAGCCACCTTTCTAGTTTACCCTAATAATATGGTACTTTAAATGAGCCGAATGGTTTGCTAGTATCTACTTCGTTATCTCAAGAAATGACAGTACCTTAGTGTTACTGGTTTCCCCTAATTGTACGTCCAAAAAAGGAGAAAATAATATAAAGAGAATTACACTCAAATGGGGTGATTTCTCAGTTCTAGCTGTATTCTTTGTCTGTTACTTGAGAGGTGCTTATTTTATGTTTATTTAACTACTTGCTGAGGAGCAATACATTCATTTGAATTCTATATTGCTGGTCTTTTTTGCTCTGTGTGGATGTCGAAAGCTAATATAACTTGTTCAAGATTCAAGAAGTGGAAGTCCACCGAACTCAGATTTCCGTTATATCAGGTTCACTGTTGTAAAACTAGACAAATAGTTTAGCTGTCCATTGAATTTTTGAACAAACAAACAATATTGGGAATGTGATAAGGTGATCTCACTCTACTTATCAGAAACATTCGGTCATTTAAAACACTAATGTAGTAGTAATAGTTAAATAAATAAAAGTAAAAACAAACCTCTTCCACTTTTTCATCCAGGCTTTGTGGATTGTCTGGGTTTGGACTTGTAAACTCTGCATGCGACATTCACTGATTATGTGGTCGATCTGGCAAGTGTCTTCTCGTATTTCAGTACTGTTGAATGTCAACTATTACTATATATATGCCATGAAGATTGTACCGAGTTCTTACAACTGGCTTGCCATTACCAATGAAGCTAAGCACTTTATTTGCCTTGGTTTTATTGCTACAGAGCACCACTATTCTTTCTTTAGTTGCTGCAGAAGCAACAACTCAATATGGTGGTTACCTTCCTCCGCCTGTTGCCAGCCAACCACCACCAAGTTCTATTGGTTATCAACACCCTAGTGCTCCGACAACACCACCACCGGGTCGTGGACATGTACCGTCGCCAAGACACGCTCCCCCTCGCCATGCCTACCCACCACCTTCTCATGGTCATTTACCACCATCTGTTGGCGGTCCTCCACTGCATAGAGGACACTTGCCGCCTTCTCGTGGGTTCAATCCCCCGCCGTCTCCTGTGATTTCTCCAAGTCATCCACCACCGTCCTATGGTGCACCTCCACCCTCTCATGGTGGCGGCCATCCACCTTCGCAGGGGCAAAGACCACCTTCACCTTCTCATGGACATGCACCACCCTCCCGAGGGCACACCCCACCTAGAGGACAACATCCCCCAAGCCATCGTCAACCTTCACCTCCGAGTCGACATGGACATCCTCCACCACCTACATATGCACAACCACCACCGATACCAATTTATTCGCCTCCTCAAGTGCAACCACCACCGACTTACTCACCTCCTCCATCTACACACGTACAACCAACACCATCACCACCTTCACGTGGACATCAACCACAACCACCCACTTATCGACATGCACCACCTACTCATCAACCTTCACCCCCAAGACATCTACCACCTTCTCCCCGTAGGCAGCCACAACCACCAACTTACTCACCTCCTCCACCTGCATATGCACAATCACCCCCACCCTCACCAACGTACTCCCCTCCTCCACCTGCATACTCTCCACCACCGCCATCACCAATTTACTCGCCTCCTCCACCTGCATACTCACCACCTCCACCACCAACACCAACTTTCTCGCCTCCTCCTCTTGCATACTCACCACCACCAACGTACTCCCCTCCTCCGCCTTCATATTTGCCACCGCCACCATCAGCAATTTACTCGCCTCCTCCGCCTGTATACTCACCACCAGCACCAGCACCAACGTATTCCCCTCCTCCACCTTCATATTCGCCACCGCCACCACCACCGCCACCATCACCAATTTACTCACCTTCTCCACCACCACCATCCTTCTCGCCACCTCCACCCACATATGGACAATTTCCTCCACCTCTACCAGCGTATTCCCCTCCTTCCCCTACATACTCACCACCACCACCGCCAACATATTCTCCTCCTCCACCTACATACTCGCCTCCTCCCCCTGCATATGCACAACCACCACCACCTCCACCAACATACTCGCCGCCTCCACCTGCATACTCACCACCACCACTGCCAACGTATTCTCCTCCTCCACCTACATACTCGCCTCCTCCCCCTGCATATGCACAACAACCACCACCTCCACCAACATACTCACCTCCTCCACCTGCATACTCACCACCACGACCATCACCAATTTACTCGCCTCTGCCTCCCCAAGTGCAGTCACCACCACCGACTTTCTCTCCTCCTCCGCCAAGACGAATTCACTCGCCTCCTCCTCCTCATAGGCAACCACGACCACCTACACCTACACCTACTTATGGCCAACCACCATCACCACAGAATTTCTCTCCTCCTCCGCCAAGACGAATTCACTCGCCTCCTCCTCATAGGCAACCACGACCACCTACACCTACACCTACTTATGGCCAACCACCACCACCACCGACTACATATTCACCCCCTTCTCCTCCTCCATATGGGCTTGTGCTTAGCACTCCATAAACTACACCATCCACACCACCAACAAACCTGCCACCTTCTTCGAACCATGGCCCATTGCCACCGCGTACCTCCTGTACACCATAAGAGCTGCATTTAGTCGCTAGTTGTTCCTTAAATCAATAAAGGTCTGGTGTGTTTCTTACTGTTGTCTCACCAGAATAGCTATAAAGATCAATAGTTCTTTCTGTTCTTTTACTAAGAGTAGACAGCTATGAAGATCCTGTAATAAACTTCAAGTGTTGTTTAAGCTTGATTAAGTACTATTATGCAGTTATTTTTGGCGACAGTCTAACTTTGTAAAAACTAAATGACATGCAGGATCATCTTTACTTCCAAAACAGAATTCAACCCGGTAATTTACTATAGACGATTCAAAACCTGATAGGAATAAATCATTAGTATGCCCAAATTAAAAAGTTCAATGCTAAGAAGTCTCAAATTTTTACTCCAAAATATAGCTTAGCAAAATTTACGTTAATTTAGTCAATAATCAGAAAACAAGAGGGTTTAATATTTTGAACATCTTTTCTCTCGTTACTATGCAACAAGAAGCTTATTGGATGTAATGTTATACTGCCAAGTGCCAAGTTATTCTGGATAACTTAATAACTCCAATGCAAACAGTCCAAGAAACTGCAGCAGCAGTAGTAGTAAACGTAAACCTTTTGGACATGCGAAAGAGAGTCAAAATAACTCAAGAGCTTTGCAACTACAATATCTTAGACTTTTAGTTCGATAATATTTCCGCTAAACTCATTTTAAGGTCCCAATATGGGAACCCAACCCAACAAAAGTAGAAAAAGAAAAGAGGAACCTATTTATCCTTCTAGTCCAGAACTGGATAATTACATCAAGTAAAGATAATTAGAACAAAATAATTCAAAAATACCTGTCCAACAACAGGACAAATTTGAGCTTAAGGGGCTTTCGGCTCTATGGGATTTGATT
>MU724397.1:83682-128159 GCA_026770625.1 Nicotiana glauca | reverse complement strand
CCCCCCCCCAAAAAAAAAGAAAAGAATACGGAGTATGTATTAATGAAACCCAGTAGTCAGCTACTCATTTTACGATAGAAGCCTCATTGACAATCCACACACACGCAGCGACGAAGCCAGAATTTTTATCAAGGGGTGTCAAAATATAAATAATTAAATACATCAAAAAATCAAAGGGAGTTAACGTATAGTAAATATACATAAAATAAAAAAAATTATCTAGTAATATAGTATAATTTTTCGACGAAGGGGTGTCGCTCGACACCACTGCACACGGGAAAGTTGTCAAACCTAAGAGACTTCATTATTTGGTGATAAAGAAAACTAGCTAACTTATGGCTACAAATATAATAAATCTTTCCATAGAGCAGTTTAACGCTGCTTAAGATCTTCACAACAGTATTCACCTCGCATGAAGGACCTAATATGCTTCCATTTAACATTTGAACCATTATTGAAAGATCTGTTACTCCGTCCGTTTTAATTTATGTAAACCTATTTCTTTTTGGTTCATTCTAAAAAAAAATGACTCATTTCTAAATTTGAAAATAATTTTGCTTAAACTTACAATTTTATCCTTAATAAGAAGCTTTTATAACTATACAAATATTCTAAGCCATTTTTGTCTATATGAGCTGGGTTTCAAGTTGATCTACAGGAGATTTTCATAATTACTCAGGCGGAATAAAATTTTCAGTATCTGTTACACTTCCTTTTTACCCGAGGGGTGTATAAGAAAATTTTCCCAATTTAAGTGATATAAATTGAAATGGAATTATTTTTATTTATTTGGAATCGCCACTTGAGATATTTATTATGGTGTCCTAAGCCACCGGTTTATTTTTAAAATCTCAAACCGAGGAAATTTGACATTATTTAAAAGTCTGCGAAATCATAAAAACTAGGTAAGGAATTCTGTTAACCCGGGAGAAAGTGTTACGCATTTCGGGTTTTGTAATTCTAGCACGGTCGCTTAACTATTAATAATTGGCCTAATTATCTGATTTATTACATGTTCTAAACCTATTATGCATTTTTAACTTTATAACCGCTTTTAATTATTTTTAAACCGCATTTTAAGATTTATGGAATTATTTCTTGAACAATTCACGATTATCGTACACTTGCCGTTTTGGTATATATTACAAACCACACTACATGAAATGCATCCGCGATTTGCAACACATTTATTTTATTACTATTCGAAGTTGTTATGATCGGGTCACATGAAATGCTCACCCGAATTTGGAAATTATGTATCATAACTATGTCACGGGAACCGTACCCATAGTCACGATAATTTATTAGTACGCGCCTAAAGCAAACTACGATGTTCAAATTTTCCTAAGCTAATTTGATTACTGTAATGATCAATGGCAGCGTATGGGGATATAAGAAATTTAACTATTTGTGGGGTGGGGGTGGGGGGGGGGGGGTGTTAATTTAGCATTAATTGTATGGGCTTAAAAGGAAATGAGAAATGGGCTAGCTGACTATTTGCAAAAAACTGGCAGAGTCACGATTTTAAAAGACTGGCCCTGGCGAGTGTATTTCAGCAATAAAAAGATCACACGCATACATTGTCCAAGTCTAATTTGGTTCGCACAAGAGTAGAATCTCATCAGAAAAATTATTACATTTAAATTAACTATACTAATAGGATTTCTAACACCCTAAATCAAAATTAGAATTATGTTAATTTCAAAAAAATAAGTTCATAGTTGGGGGCCAAGCTATTGGGCTTAATACTCAGGCCCAGTCGCTTCACGTTGGACAAGACTTCCACGTATATGAGCCTTGCATGCTTGCTCGGCCCAATACACTTAAACTAAATGATGAGGAGGAGCTAAGAGTAAATACAATATTTGACCATAAAATGGAATTGACAAAAAGAAAAACAAATTTGCCATGCTTTACATGATAGCGCAATAAGATATGATTTGAGTACCAATATTAACAAAGTAATCCCAAATTATGCAAACAATCTCTTATTAAATTACAATCATCCTTGGGCTTAAATATATCCATAATAAAATTACAGAATACATTATTTGGTTCAGAAATCAATTACAATAATACTTACGCCATCTCCTTTTTTCAAACTCAATCCTATCTGCATTCACAAAGCTGCTACTACTATCAGGCCTTTCACCATAATGACTCACCTAAGTCTCAAGCTAACAGACCATGTCATGTTGTGATCATATCCTGCATACTTATGCCATAAGATGAATTACTTTTGAAAATATTAGGCAGAGGTAAGGTGAATCACACCCAAACTATTAGTTTTAATAGTAGTACTAAATGAATCCAGACACCAAACTAAAAGTATAAATAGCAGAAAATAGATTAATTTATTCTTGAACCAGTTCTAAAACTGAGCCATACAAAATAGATTCAAAAAGGGTAATGAGGTAATGACTATTAACTACTTAACATTGAAAAAAAGGCAGTGTGGTAATTATAAACAAACATTTTCAATTTATAGTATTACTTTATTCAAATAGGAGCATAAAATACTCATTCATGACACATATGAACAACATAAATCAAAACTTGAACAAAACTGATGGTCCACAAGGATTCAACAATTTCATGGTCATTTAACAAAGCATAATACAAGGGATTTGTGGACTGACCTAGCTGACTAACAGATAAACAAAAGAGAAGTGGAGTCCGACCCAAGTAAAATATCTCAGCAGCAGCTTTCAGCAGTAGAACCAGGAATTCACACAATCAATCAAACTTGTGTATCCAAAGACATGAAGCAAAAAAAAAGACGGAGAAAGCTTTAAATCCTCTCTATGTTTTTGGTTTTTTCTTGTGTTTGAATTTAATTTTCAGAGTGTTTTTCTTTTGAAAAATCCGTGAGTATGGAGAGTGAGGGCTTATTCCTTTTATAGGCTGCCCAAAGATAGCATAAAGAAAGAATATTCTACCATAAATTTTGAAATGTCAGATAGTACATCATCATTTAACAATTGTCTGTCCTTTGTACCCAAATTCAGCATTTTCATTCTAAAAATAGGGATAGCAGTTTAATACTAGAACTTTTTTATATTTTCCTCATTTTAAGTTCCCAATTTACCCTTTTAAGTTCTGTTTATTGCAACTTCAAACCAATTTGACCTAATTTTAATTGTTTGATTACAGATTAAACCCTTCTAGAACCATCTAGACTTGGATTCCCTGAATTGTTCTTCAATTGTACCCCTAAAAACTTGATTATTATCATTTCATTCTCTAAACCGATTAAAACTTAAAATCAACTAGAGCTTAATCAAAACAGTCTAGCTAACTACTGAATCAAGGTGTTTGTCTAATTAAACCCTAAACAAAACTGAATTCAAAACAAACAAACATAGCACAAAAAATAATAACAAAATGAAGAACATGAATAATGAAGCAATAAAACCTAATAGTTAACCTAATAAATCTAAATTTGATTAAATTAAACAAACTAGACAACTAAACTAATTTCTTTAACCAAACAATTTATCATGCTTGAACAATTTTTAAAACTAACCTAAATAGAAAACTCAAATACGAATTAATCTATAAACAAACGACATTAACTAAATATATGGCCAAACACATGCAAAATCATCAAAGCAAGAACAAAAGAAAAAGAAGAGGAAAAAAGATCAAGAAATATACCTAAAGAAAAAATTTTGGCGAATCAGAACAGCTTCGAAATAGATCCAAAAAATTACATTAATCAATCGTTCTTATTGAGAACGATCAATTAACGTAGGTTTTAATCCAAATCGAGTTTTGAAGCTCGAAGGAAAACAGAAGAAAGTTGAAAAAAAGGGTAATGTAGGGTTTCTGTTCTTAGATTTGGGATTCTAAGAAATCAACAGGGAATTTAGGGTAATTGATGCTAGGATAGTGATGACGGGAGGCTTGGGATTGTGGAGTGTGCTTTTAGGGTTTTTCTGGGCGGCTTAGGGTTTGATTGAAATCTCAGATCTGAGATTGACTGAGATTTATGGGGATTTCGGTGAAATTGTTGATGGATTTACGTTTAAGAGAGTGTGGGGTGTGAGTTTGGGGTAGTATGGAGATGTTCCGCCATCGTAGTGCGATTTCCGGGCGGCGGAGGAGGGCGAAGACGGCGAGGGATTCAAGGGAAGCTAGGGTTTGCATCTCTAAGATGAAAGATGAGTGAAATAAAATGGATTTAGGGGTTTGGGGGTGAGGTTCGGACAGTCAAAAGGGAAATAGAGATCAGTTGTGAGCCGTTGGATCATTGGGATTAAAGGAAAGGGGAACAATGTTGTTTCAGTGGGAAAAATTGAATCGGGTGTGGGGAGCTTTGGGCTTGGGCGGAATTCGATAGAAATGACATTGTGCCATTGATTGTGTTCTTTGGGTAGCCCAAAAATCAGAGTCCAAACCATTTTTCCCCATTTTCCTTTTCTTTGTTTTTTCCTTTCGTTTTCTTTAATTTTAAATGCTTAACTAAATTAATAAAAGTCCTAAAGTAATTTAATCTGTAAATAAGACTAATTATCTATTTATAATATTCACAAAATTAATTAATCCTAGATTGATGAAGAGAAAATTACTATTCTAATACACAATTTTTGTGATTTTTATGTAATAAAGAAATTAATTAACAATTAATCGTAAAATACGAACACAAATCCTAATATGCAATGCATGAATTTTTTTTATATTTTTGTGGTATTTTTCATGATTTTATCAATATTAAATGTGCACAAAAATGCAACAATTAATAAAATCCTACAAAAATCCTATTGAACTAAAAACAATTTAGAAAAACCTATTTTTAATTTTTCTAGGAATATTTCTAGTAGGACAAAAATCACATGCTCATAGTTGCCCCTCTTTGCTCGGAAACACAAAGAGTTTTCGGGCAAAGATAAAATGAGCAATTACGAGCAATTTTTGCCCATTTGGATACTCCTTGGAAAGCATTTGAAAAAATTGGACCAAACCTTGCTTCGGAGGTTGCCTATATATCATTGGCTATAAAGGAATCAGGTCGGTATAGTTCTGAAAGTTTTGGTAGCTGGGACTATCGAATAACTGTGAATTCATTGTTGTTACTGCTATTTCTGCTTGCTGAGCTCCTTATTACACCAATGTAAAAAATGAAAAACTAAACTAACTAAACCTATTAGCTACAAGTTATAAGTTTCATATCTATAAACCTTCTGAAGTTTGATCTTGAGTCTTGGCTGGTTCTTCCTGCAGACTCTTATCTGAATCTTGATGCTTGTTAGTTGCAAACGCTGTTCATTCTTCTTCAGCTTTTTGGATCAAGGCTGGATATGCAAAGCTCTTGAGTTCAATCATATCTCGAGCAGTCCACATCTTTTCTCTGCTTCTAAAATTTGAATTCACTTATTTTCTTTTCCTTCTTTTCTTTTATTCTACATTGAGACTTCTTCTTTTGGTCGTCTCGAATCATGTGTCTCGAGGTGTAACCTGCTCAGATACCAAAACAAACAAAGAAACGAAATTTTTCTGCCCCAGTTTTCACTAAGAAAATTTCATGAGTTATTTGTAACCAAAACTTTATACTACTTTATTATTGAAAGCAATAAAGATCAGGATTGTATATCCTTGAAAAAAAGAGATTAGGGAGTGGAGACTCTATATCTAAAATGAAATCAACTAGGGATTGGGGACCCTGTTGTTGGAAAATCATCAACTAGGGAAATAGTGACCTTATGTTGGCATCAGATTATGCTAGCATCAGGTTATGCTAGCATCAGGTTATGCTAGCATCAACTAGGGAGTGGAAACCCTGTTGGAAAATCATTGGGTTATGCCGTCATCAACTAGGGAGTGGGGCTTTATATTTAAAAATGTCATCAGGTTATGCCGGCATCAACTGGGAAATGGGATCGTATGTTTGAAAAGTCATTGAGTTATACCGGCATCAACTAGGGAGTATGACCCTATATTGAAAAAGTCATCGGGTTATACCGGCATCAAATGGGGAGTGGGACCCTATGTTGGACAAGTCATCGGGTTACACCGGCATCAACTGGGGAGTGGGACCCTATGTTGGAAAAGTCACCGGGTTATGCAGGCATCAACTATGGAGTGGGACCCTATGTTGGAAAATTCATCGAGTTATGCTAACATCAACTAGGGAGTGTGACCCTATGTTGGAAGAGCCACCGAGTTTTGCCGGCATCAACTAGGGAGTGAGCCCTATGTTGGAAAAGACGCAGCTAGGGATTGGGGACCCTATACTACCATGATTTTGATTTTTTCCTTCTTTTCTTTCTTTGATTCCACTTTTCATCTTGTTTATGAGAATAAATAAAGAATTTGGAGGGGACTTCCTTTTTGGATCGACTTTTGTTGCAGAACCATTTTGGTTTCTGCGTGCTTTGCTTTTATCGCACCTATATCTTACAAGGTTGCTTTGAATTGTACATGTTTCCCCCTATTTTCAAACAAAGAACAATTTGTTTGTTTGAAACGGTGGTTGATTTTGTGGCTTTGATTATTTCAATCACTTGATCTTGGCCCTACTCTTTCAATAAAGATCTTTATTGCTTGTTTGCTCTTTGGGAATCAGTTTTATTTCTAAACCCCGGGGGTCTTGACTTTTCCCTAACTTCACATGATGATTAACCCGTGTGGAACTTGGACTTTTTCCACTTTATTTTGACTTTATGGGCATTTGACTTTAGTTTCCTTTCTTTTCAAGAGTTTTTGACTCTGAAGCATCGGCCATTATGGCCAGTCGAGGTCAACTTGATGCTCTTGCTGAGGCTAAGTGCCTTTCTTGAACATTGGCTTTTGTCAAACAAAACCCTGTAAACCGATCTTGCCATCTTTTCTTTGTATTAGTTTCGAAGCAGAATTAGACCGAAAGGGATTCAAAGAAAAGCAAACAACGGACAGGATAATGAATTTAAACGATGTCGCTCCCTTTTTCCCTCTCGCGAGGAAGTCCGTTTCAACATTCCATGGGGTGAGATAACTCATTCCCTTTTGGAAATTGGGTATTTGAAGAATCGTTACCTAACGGATTATGGTGTGTTAGGGCATCTAGATTGATTAACTCTTGGATTGGTTTGGATTACCAGAGATTAGGGTAAAGGCTCGAAGTAACCTCTAGGGAAAGGTGTTAGGCACCCCTCTTGGTCCACAGCTGTGGGTCTCAGCCGAACTTATATTCACAAATTAGTCTATATAAATAAACAGTTGAATCAAATAGGTTGCAAGTAAAGCACGTTGGGTAACTCAAGTAATAGAATAAAGATTTTTGAACAAAGTTGTAAAATAAAGATTTTAAATAAATAAGT
Organism: Nicotiana glauca; assembly: GCA_026770625.1. Classification (NCBI taxonomy): domain Eukaryota; kingdom Viridiplantae; phylum Streptophyta; class Magnoliopsida; order Solanales; family Solanaceae; genus Nicotiana; species Nicotiana glauca. The sequence goes on along the minus strand of MU724397.1, from coordinate 120,861 downwards.
AAAAAAATGAATTTTGGTAAAGGAGGGGTCCTAGGTTGGTTAGCCTATATGATTACCCCACACAATGTCCGATAAACACTCCTCGATGAGGGGCTATACGTGACATTAGCGCGTAGTCATTATATCCCATATCTACCCTTCCCATCCGCTTAGTGGTCATGCAAAGCGAGTGTTTAGTCAGCGATCTCTATTGCGTGCCGCTACCCGTCCCTTCTTAATGGTCCTGGAGGGATTTGGGACCTCTACCTATAGGTGGTTCTAGACAGACCCCTAAGGTTTTTAAAGGTGAAAATTCTAAGTCGACAGGCAAAACAATTATGACTCTTAGCGCATAAGATAAAAGGGAGCAATAAAAGGCTCAAAGTTTCCTACTCAAACAAACACATAAATAGAACGACTCAAACCCAGTTAAGGGCTTTCTATTAGATAGTATCTTAAGGCAGGATGTCTAGGTGAATATGCAGAAGACAAGCAATTTTATTTTTTATAAACTTAAGAGTAGTGACCCTAGCAGTTGCCTATGGTTTTTTTTTAAAAACCTTTTAGATCAGAAAAGATATTAAGCAAAGCAATAAAAACAGTTTCAGAATTGCAGATTTTGAAAATGCCCCATAGGCTTGTCTATACGCGGAGTACTGATGATTACATTTATATTGTAAGACAAGGCAGTTATTAAAACAGACTTCTTTAATACCTATCATGTTATCTAATGATGGATTGAGGCAGTTTTAAAGAACTTATTTCAGGAAATATAAACTACTTAATTAACCCAATCCAGAAATGACTAAACGTGGGCTAAGTTGAATTGTTTAGAATAGTTTAGATTGACAGGTAGAATTTCGAGTATACTTCCCTATAAGCATGATATCTAAGTTTAATACTGATTTTAAAAAAACTTGCAGGCAGGGAAACATACATAACACTTGTTATAACAGAATCTGGGTTAAGTCATATGGGCATGGCATCTATTAGTTAAGCTGATTCTAGACATGGAAGGCATGATTTATATTATGGAATTGTTTGAAGCCTATAGGCATGGTTTCTAGCATAGTGAGAAGACAAGACAAGATGTAAAGCCCTATAAACATGATTTCTACTTGGTAAGGTAATCAAATTAAAATGTAAAGTCCTATGAGCATGATTTCTACTTGGTAAAGCAATCAAATTTAAATGTAAAGTCCTATGAGCATAATTTCTACTTGTATTACCCCATAAACATGTATCTACCCATCCCTTTCACTAATTACCCCAATATTTGTTTACAAGTTATTACATACCAATGAATGAATTACATAAGTAAATAAGAAAAAAAGAAGCTATTCTATAGGGAGCCTTCAATTAGGCCAGATTCCCAAAGTCTCCAATGGCCTCAAATGCCTCAATTCCATAGACAATGACATAGTCTAGGTGCATTAAAGTTCCTTAAGGATCTCAAGGATCCCGGGCAGTGCTTACACCTAGACTTAGTAACTAAAATTGAATAAGTGCAGTGTGAAAGGGCCAGCCTCGGTATGCCAGAGTTCATAGGTTTCTCAAGAGTATCCCAAGGCAGTACACGTACTAGAGGGGGCAGAACTTATTGACTTAGTAGTAAAGTGAAAGTGCTTGACACAAGTTGAAAGGTTCTAGTGAAAAACTGTAGTAAAAAGGAAGTTTGTTTGGAAGTGACTTAGTAAAACCATAGAGGCAGTTTGAAAAGAGATTGGAATAACGAACAGAAGTCCAAACACAACACCTTTAAGACAGATTCATACAAAGCCAAGAGTCACAGCACCAAGGCAAGTTCAGTAGTCAAAAATAGGGGTCAAGGGATTTGGGAATACATAGAATACTTGTTTGTAAACACATAATTAAGCAAAGGTCTATGAATTGGTATAAACATGTTTAGAAGCAGTTGACCAGACATAGTCACAGAACCAGACATAAAGAATAAACTTGCATACAGGGGTAATAGGGATTTGGGGATACATGGTGGTAAACATATACAAGGTAGAAATAATTAGTGCAGACATGTTCAGAAAACAACACATGGGGTAATATACTGATCATAAGGAAGGGGAGCATATAACATGCTAATAATGTAAACATAAACTACAAGTTTCACAATAAAACCACAAATAGAAGCAAACTAGAAATAGGATGAACTGAAGCAATAAGAGAATCATATTGTTGTTGGAACTTTGAATTGAAACTAAAGCATACCGGTAAAGAGGACAGTAAGTAGAGTGAAAGAGGAGAACACAATGGTTAGCCTTGGCTAACTTAGAGTAGTAGCACGTAGCACAAAAGATAGCTGAAAGTTTTAAGTGTGAGAGATAGTCTTTGAACCAAGAGTGTTTGTGTGATGTGTTAATGAAAGACTAAGGTATTTATAGTTTGAAAGCAGGTAGCAAATAAGGTAAAAATCAAAGTCCATTATTAATTAAGTAACTCAGAATAAGTCAGTCAGGGGGTTGCTCTGATGGTAAGCAACCCCCACTTCCAACCGAGAGGTTGTGAGTTCGAGTCTCTCCAAGAGCAAGGTGGGAAGTTCTTGGAGGGAAGGATGCCGGGGGTCTATTTGGAAACAGCCTCTCTACCCTAGGGTAGGGGTAAGATCTGCGTACATACTACCCTCCCCAGACCCCACTAAGTGGGATTATACTGGGTTGATGTTGTTGTTGTTGTTGTTGTAGAATAAGTCAGTCAGGAAATCAAGGTAAATACTCCCCTTAAGTTAAGGGAATTAACTCAAATAGTACGAACAAGTGATAACTAAGGAAAGAAATTAGTGTATGACTAATAAAGAAAGATTCAAATTCACTAAGTATAGGGTAGACAATTAGGGCTAAATTCAGAAAACTCCCATTAAGGAAATAGTTCAGTAAGAATAAAGTACCACAGCAAATAAGGTAAGAGAATCAGTTAATTCAAATAGACGAGGTAGAAATTTAGGGTTTAAAAGAAGATCTTTCAATCAAACCATAAAATAAGTAATCCAAAATCAATCAAGAGGAAGTTATGATTCAATACTCAACATATAGATAGAGTAAGAGCAACCAGACATAGTCAAACAGGCAGGGTCAACAATATCGATAGAAAGAGGCAAGTCTTTGAACAATCAAGATGAGCATAATCACATAGAGGTGGTATAAGTTAGGCTAAGAACTCAGTAAGAACATATTTAAAGCAAGGTAACCACAGAAACTTAACAAGAATCGAGTAGTCATGCTAAACAAAGAAAATCTAGAAATATTAGGGATTTTAACATAGGAGAGTTGAAAAAGCATTAAAAACATAGAATCAGTCGGGACATGCAAAGTATAAAAGTTTAAACTTAAAGAATCGGTTTAAATAAAGTATAGAAGAAGTTCCGAAAAAACCCTAACTTTAGAAGAAAGTGAAAACAACTTGAAATCTATGACTCTTGTTAAAGAGATTCAAGAATAGTGTAAAACATCAAAAAAACATACTCAAATCGTTTAAAAATAGTACAGATCCAGGAGATGTAACTAAAATTAGGGTTTCAGAAGAAACCCAAGTAAAGATGGAAAAACATGTTTAGATACTCAACGATCATAACAAATACAATATGATTTTGCTCGAAATCACACTAGAGTAGCGATGAACAGCCAAATAGCAAACCCTAGATACAAGTTGGCGTGGCCCAGGGCCCTTGAAGGCTCGTAGAAGATGAGCATGGCAATGGAGGAACCATTGGAGGCTTAGGGGTTGAAGGGTGGTCACTAGAGAACGAGATCGGCGGGTGAGAGGAGCTAGGATTAGGTTGAGTGGTTGATAGATGAGAGAATACAGAGGTGACAGGATTTAGAAATGAGGTTATGGTTAGGGGTCTTAGGAATTAAAAAAGGAAAGAAGTAATACGAGCCATTGATCTCCCAGATCAGCGGCCATGATTTGATTTATGTTGGATCGGGTAGACGGATTCAGGTTTGGGTCGGGTATTTTAATTGGAAATTAGGCTGGGGTTGGGATCAATTTAGGTTGTAATTGAAATGTAAATCTGGCTATATTTTAAATAATCAATTTTTCCTATATTAATTTATAATAAACAATAAACAATTTTTGGAAAATAATTTTATGTACCAAAATAATTTAAATAGATATATATCATTTTAAAAATATAGGAGACCAATTTTAGGCATATAAAAAGTAATTATAAATTAATGGGCTAATATTGCAATTATATGCAATTTAGCTTAAAAAAATACCAAATGCAATTATAAAAATGCATAAAAATATATTAACCATATTTTGGCATAAGTATAGAAATTAAATGAATAAATTACCATAACAATAATTTGGAGAATAATTATTGGGGATTTTATGAATAAAAAGGAAAGAAAATAAATTAATTTAAATACCTAAAGTTATGGAAAAATTATAAAAATCATATACATGCTTATATATGCATGTATATGATATATGAAGATATTTATGCATATTTAAAATATATAAGAAAAAATTGGGTATCAACAACTGCCCCTCTTTACCCGGAAGGATGAAAGAGTTTTCGGGTAAAGAAATGATGGCCAATTTTGATCAGACAGGATGTTTTGAAAGACAGAGGACAAACTCCGGTCTTCGTTGCCTACATATCCCTGGTTTTACAAGAATCGGGCCATCTGTAGCTCTGGATTCATCCACGGAGTATGCCGATGAAATTACTACAAGAACGGACACGCGATGTGCAAGCAGTTATGGTGAGCGGTTAAAGCTTGGGACGGTTGGAGGGAACTGAGCGAGACTGCTCCTGCTAGGATAGCAGTTGCTTACTGGTTACCTACAGATAAAGATGCTACAAACGTATTTGTGAAAAATTAAACATGATGCAAATTCCCTTCGGACCATAAGGGTTGTCTTTGCACGGTTAAAGATGTCGTCCTTAGACCGTGACGTCCTGGGCCATAATTGTTTAATGAGGGATTCGCAGGCCATGAAATGTTTGTTCTCGGGCCATAAAGATGGTGCCTCCGAACCATGACGCCTTTCAATAATGATGTGCAAGTTTGAGAGATCCTCAGGCCATGGCATGGTGTCTTTCGGCTATGAGGATGGTGCCTTTAGACTATGACACCTTTGAATAGATTGGCAATATTTCAGCCCATGATATGCAATAATATGATGCTAACAAGACAAGACTTAGTCTTGTGAAATGGAGGGCAGAGCTTAGCCCGATTGAAAAGCAAATAGATAGTAAAGTAGAGCAATGTCTGTGGAAAAGGGACAATGTTGAGTCCTTTGCGAATGTGGAGGCAAGGATTAGCCTTTTACAGGTGGGGAGTCAAGGATTAGACTCATGCAGGTGTGGAGTCAAGGATTAGACTCATGCAAATGAGGAAGCATGGATTAGCCTCATCCAGACAAGTAGGCAAGGATTAGCCTCATGCAAATGTGGAGGCAAGGATTAGCCTCACGCAGACAGGGAGGAAAGGATTAGCATCATGCAAATGTGGAGGCAGGGATTAGCCTCATGAAAATATGGAGTCAAGTATTAGACTCATGCAAGTATGGCAACAGGGATTAGCCTCATACAATCATGGATCCAAGGATTAGTCTCATGCAAGTATGGAGGCAGTAATTAGCCTCATGCAAAGAGCAAGTAGTAAGTAAAAGTAGCATGTGTCTTAGCTGGAGATGTATATTCGGTGTCTAGTGGCTTGATTGATAGTAATCATGCTAGGGGCATATATCTGCGGATGTTATCGTTAAGTCAGACGTGCCTTTAACTGTTTGCGGATGATGGATCCTACTGAACCTTCTTCAGAATTTTGAGAATCCTTCTCAAAGTTCTGCCCCAGTTCTTGACTGATTACGTACTTCCTAGCATGTGACGGAGTCGGCTGGACTTGCTCTGGAATTTTGAGGGTCCTCCTCAAAATTCTATCCCAATTTATGATCTTGGGAAAAATGAAAATTTTATTATAATATGACCGAACCCATAAGGCTGCCTACGTATCCCCTCTTAAACAGGAATCAGGTCAAGCGTAGTTCAATTACATCATGTGAATGTGAAACATCTAAACATAATATCTTTGGACTGCGTCTGAGTTGATTGGTTTTGGCCAGACTTCTCCGTCCATTTCTGCGAGTACGAGTGCTCCTCCTGTTAGTACTTGGTGAACCATGTATGGACCTTGCTAGTTAAGAGAGAATTTCCCTTTGGCTTCATCCTGATGTGGGAAGATTTTCTTCAGTACCAGCTGCCCTATGCGAACTGCCTTGGTTTGACCCTTTTGTTGAAAGCTTTAAACATTTTGTTCTGATAAAGTTGGCTGTGACACACTGCATTCATCCTCTTTCCATCGATAAGGGCCAATTGTTTATAGTGACTCTTTATCCACTCTGCATCGCTGAGTTTTGCTTCCTGTATGATTCTCAAAGAGGGGATCTCTACCTCGGCCAGGATGACAGCCTCGGTACCATAAACCTAACATGTAGGGAGTTGCCCCGGTTGATGTGCGAACTGTAGTGCGGTACCCCAACAGAGCAAAGGATAACTTCTCATGCCATTGTTGTAGTTCTCTACCATTTTCCTTAGTATCTTCTTAATGTTTTTGTTGGCGGCTTCTACGGCTCCATTCACCTGAGGTCTGTAGGTTGTGGAATTTTTGTGCTTGATTTTGAAAGCTTCACATATAGCTTTCATTAGATCATTGTTGATATTGGTGGCGTTGTCAGTAATAATGGACTCGTGAACTCCGAATCGGCAGACAATACGATCTTTGACAAACTCTGCGATGACCTTCTTGGTTACAGCCTTGTAAGATTTAGCTTCTACCAATTTTGTGAATTAATCAATGGCTATCGGAATAAACCTGTGTCCGTTTGAGGTAGTGGGCTCAATTGGACCAATAATATCCATTCCCCAAGTGGCGAATGGCCAAGGTGAGCTTGTCGCATTGAGATCATTTGGCGGCACTTTTATCATATCGGCATGCACTTGACATTGAAAGCATCTGTGGACATACTGAATGCAATCTGTTTCCATGGTCATCCAAAAGTAACCTGCCCTGAGTATCTTCTTAGCCAGAACGAAACCATTCATGTGCAGACCACAGGTCCCAACATGCACATCCTTAAGTAGCTTAGAAGCTTCCTTCGCGTCGACACACATATGTAATCCCAAATCAGGAGTTCTTCTGTACAAGTTCCCTCCACTATGGAAGAAGTGATTTGACAATCTCCGAAGCATGCATTTCTGGGTGTGATTTGCATGCTCTGGATATTCTCCCTTTGATAAGTATTATTTGATGTCATGGAACCAAGGCTTTCTATTGGCTTCTTCCTCGACTCGAGCACAGTAAGCCGGCTGATTATGGATCCTCACCAGAATGAGATCCATGTAGTTCTTATCTGGGTATTGTATCATGGATGACAAAGTGGCTAATGTGTCGGTAAACTCATTCTGAATTCTGGACACATGTCAGAATTCTATCTTTGCAAACATCTTTCTCAGTTCCTGCACGTGGTGCAGATATGGCAATATCTTGGAATTCTTGGTGGCCACTCTCTTTGTACCTGGTGCACGAGCAAATCTGAATTGCTGATCACCAATAACTCTTGAACATTCATGTTTACTACCATGTTGAGCCCTAATATACAGGCTTCATATTCCACCATGTTGTTAGTGTAGGAAAATTTGAGTTTAGTTGATACCGGATAATGCTGACCCATTTTTGATACCAAAACTGCTCTAATGCCTACTGCTTTGAAATTTGCAGCTCCATCAAAGAACATCCTCCAACTGTCATATGCTTAAGTAATGTCTTCTTCTACGAATGATACTTCTTCATCAGAAAAATACATTTCAGAGGTTCGTATTCTCCTCCCACCGAGTTTTCAGCAAGGTAATCTACCAATGCTTGTCCCTTGACTGCCTTCTGAGTTACATAGATGATACTGAACTCACTTAATAGTATTTTCCATTTAGCCAATTTCCCAATAGGCATGGGTTTCTAAATAATATAATTCAGACGATACATCCTAGATATAAGGTATGTAGTGTAGGCACAGAAGTAATCTCTCAATTTCTGTGTTGTCCAAGTCAAAGCACAACAAGTGCGTTCAAGCAGAGAATATCGTGCTTCATAAGGTGTGAATTTCTTACTCAAGTAATATATGGCTTGCTCCTTTCTTCCTGTCTCGTCATGTTGTCCCAAAATACACCCGAAGGCTCCATCCAACATGGACAGATAGAGTAACAAAGGTCATCCTGGTTCTGGTGGGATCAGAACTGGTGGTGTGGACAGGTACTCCTTGATTTTGACAAAAAGCGTTCTGACAATCCTCTGTCCAGCTTGTCTCAGTGTCTTTCCTCAGCATATTGAAGATGGGTTCACATATGATCGTTGACTGTGCTATGAAGCAACTGATGTAGTTGAGACGCCATAGGAAGCTCATTACATCTTTTTTGCTCCTCGATGGCGGTAACTCCTGAATAGCCTTGACTTTAGTCAGATCCAGCTCGATCCCCCGACGATGGATGATGAAATCCAGTAACTTCCCTACGGGAACCCCAAATGCACATTTTGTGGGGTTCAACTTCAAATTGTACCTCCTTAGCCTATCGAAGAACTTCCTCTGGTCTGCCATGTGATCTGCGGCCTTCTTGGATTTGATAATGATATCGTCCACATACACCTCTATTTCTTTATGTATCATATTATGGAAGATGGTTGTCATGTCTCTCAAGTAGGTGGTCTAACATTCTTCAGACCAAACGACATCATCTTGTAATAGTACACACCCCACGATGTGATGAAAGCTGTCTTCTCTGCATTTTCTTCATCCATCCAAATATGGTGGTAACCCGTGAAGCAATCTACAAAGGATTAGAGTTCATGCTTGGCGCAGTTATCGATCAGGATGTGTATATTTAGCAGTGGGAAGTCGTCTTTGGGACTTGCTCTCTTCAAATCTCGATAGTCAACACATACTCGAACCTTCCCGTCTTTCTTTGGAACTGGCACTGTGTTAGCTAACCAGGTTGGATATTCGACCACTCTGAGAGCTTTGGCTTTGACCTTCTTGGTAACTTCCTCCTTGATTTTAAGGCTCATTTCTGGTTTGAACTTTTTGAGTTTCTATTTTACTAGCGGACACATGGGATTAGTGGGCAACTTGTGAGCCACTATGGAAGTGCTCAAACAGGTCATGTTGTCACACCTCCTTTTTACACACCCGAAGGTATATGGGAATTTGTCCAATTAAAGTTATATTATTCGAAATAGAATTATTTTATTTATTTCAGAGTCGCCACTTGGAATAATTTATTTTGGTGTCCCAAGTCACTAATTTATCAAAAAAATCCCAAGTCAAGGAAATTTGACTTTATTTAAAAGTCTGCGAACCAGAAATACTAGATAAGGAATTTTGTTAACCTGGAAAAATGCGTTAGGCATTTTCGGGTTCCGTGATTCTTGCACGGTCGCTTAAACTATTAATAATTGGCCTAATTATCTGATTTATTAAATGTTTTAAACCTAGTGTGCATTTCTAACTTTATAACCGATTTTATTTAATTATTATTACATATTGTGAATCATGTCACGATAATCGTATACACGGTCTACAACATGTTTAACTTTTAAATATTAAATTGTGACCGGGTCACATAAATGTACCCCCGAATTTTAGTAATTAGGCGCCACAACTACGTCACAGGAACCGTACCCGTAGCTATGACAATTATTTAATTAACGCGCCTAAAGCAAACTATAAAGGTTCAAGGCATTTTTAAACTAATTTTGTATTTATTTGAAGGCCATAAATTAAAGGATTTTATTCGTGTATGACACACCCCAAATTATTTTAAGAAGAATTAGTTCTTGATCTAAATTTGTGAGGGCCATGTGTTATAAATTTAAAGCATGACACACCTCAAATTGTGTTAAGAAAAAGGGTTACATATTTTAAAGGCAAATTTACTAATTTAAAACTAGTTATCACAACCACATCACGGAAGCCGTACCCGTAGTTATAATAGTTTAATTGTGTGACTAAAAGCAAACTAAAGTGTTCAAATTGTTTCCTAAACTATTTTGAGATTATTGTGAAGCCATGAATCATGGAACTATTATTAAAAAAAAGTGACATAATCACTTAGCCGATGGGACAAGAAATGGAGAAAGTTGGTAAATGTTTAACAACTAAAATAAGCAAGCTTGGTATTCACGAAGAAATGAGCCAACTATAGTTTTTATTGACTTGCCATCTAAATAAAGTGATACAGCAAAACAATAAACAAACATTTTTATGAAGAACCCAACAGAATGCCATGGCCTTGATTTATTTAGTAGTATTCAAGTTCTAATTTTCATAGAAAACATACAAACAAGGATCGTTATATGGTGAGTAAAACAACAGAAAGATTGTTCAATTCAAGGTCATTTTCTTTTGTCTTCAAACACTCTTTGCGGAACACAAAATAGTAAGTTTTAATAGTAAAAGGCAAATGATGCAATAAGTTCTGAAGAGGAGTTTTATACCACACAATACATCAAAGGGATAAAAATGTAAATCGAGCATAAAATCTTATGTTTGCAATGTAAAGTTGTACATTACTAATTTGACAACTCCTAATGGCACATCACAGTAACCAAATGGCCCATAAGATAACAACGAACTTTTTAGCTCTAAACAAATCTCATTCAACTCATTTTTTAGCAAATAAAAGCAGTGATGTTTACCAAATGACCCTCATTCCCTTCAGATCTTCATTTCTTTCTTAGTAAGAAAAAGATTAGTTATTCTAATGTTAAAGATAGGCAAGTGACAATACATATTATAATTCTTAAAGATCTCTGCTAAAGCTCAACTAAGGAAGTAACTCTTCAATGCAAAGGGTTTTGAAATGCAATTGAAACTCTTTAACAAACACAGTGAAGAAGACGCAACATGCTGAAATCAAGCAACAGAATACTTCGAACACTAAAACATATGATTGTTACAGTGTTATAGCAATGTGAGGTCCAATTAAATTTCTGCTCACTCAAGCATTAGTGTAACTTAATAGAAGAAGTTAAAAAATGACAGTCCAAATAAAATAAGCCAACTGAAAAGGAGCTACTAAACCTCCAACAGCGGTGACTAATTTTCATCCAACATGTTCATAACTTCAAAATAGGTCATGTGAAGTTAAACAAACTGCAGGGATTCCATGTGTACCTATGATTCCGGCGATTTCTCTGATTTCTTGTGTTTTTGATCTTGTGAGTGAAAGATGGAGAGGAAACTCCTCCCATATGCACCGCCGCTCTCTGTTTTTTAGAAAAGGGGGAGGTCTATTCTACATCCCTCCTATTAGGTCTAGGTTTTTTTTAAGGTAAAAAGGATAAAAAGGGTCGGTAGGGAGATTGGGTTTTAAAGGCTAAAATCTAAATATGTAAAAAAATAACAATTTTTGTGATTTTTTTCTTAATAAAATTAATTCCTACATGCAAATTGAACCTAAGATAGCATGAATAAAAACATGACTATTTTTTTAGTGATTTTTTTTGTAATTTTAAAATATTAAAAATACATAGAATGCAACTAAATAATGAAAAACTCCTAACAATTAATTAAAATTATTTTGGTCTATTCTTTAGGAGTTATTTTCAAATAGGGCAAAAATTAGGTGCTCACACATGTCATCATATGAACAGGCAAAAATGTCCTCATACTCTTTTAGGAAACAAATGTACTCCTCTTTCTCTGTTGGCGACAAGTGAATGCTGATGCGGGTCTCCTTGACGGTCGCGACGTCTCCCAAATTTACTGCTTCTGTTTCGTCCATATTGGACTTAGGCTTATTCTCAAAATTTTCAACCTCCCTGACAATTTCCTCAGGTATCTCATCTTCTTCCTCTGAGTCACTATTCTCATATTGTATTGCCTCATTACATGTCACAGTCACTGGTTTATCAAGAAAAGTACTAATAACACTGTAAAAGGGAAAAGTGTAAAAACAGTAACGAATAATGATAAAGGACAAATGCATTTGATTAAAACTAAGAAAATTGTTCAGATAAAGCTTGGCTCGATGAATCGAGCATTTATTTTGAAATAAGGAGATCTTAAAACAAAATTACTGGAAATCTTAAATGCCTAGAACGACTATAGAAGTAAATTCTGCCAAGCTACCCAGGGACTCGGCGAGCTCGGGATGGTGTGGCGGTCTAGTTTCTGAGAACAGCTCCCTTCGCCACAGTCTGAATGGTGAAGCCTTCTTCCTCCTCCTCCTCAATTATGGCACTGCAGTCCATGTCCTCATCTTCCAAGAATAAATCCTTCAGCCTAGCTAGTGCTTCTTCTTCTACAGTTTCCCATATTGTGTCGGCTTGGTGGAAAGCCTGTTCCAAATGTGGCACTAGCTGCTCAAGAGGGTAATATGGTCCACGCTATGGAGGCGACCAATTCTTTTACATTTGCCATGTGTACGGGTATCCGAGCCCAAAAGTGGTACCATGATTTTTCAGCTCTATTGGTTTGGTGATGCCTTCGAGGTTCTTTCCCAACCCTTTGCCGGGTTCATATCCGGACCATGCTAGTATGCTTTCTATTTTATTACTCCACCACCTATCCTTCTCGACGGAATTGACCCGTTCGATGTGATGATAGATTTTCCCTCCTAGCCGTCTTTTATATCCAATGGCCGGGATAGTTTGACTAGTGTAGATGGGGTTACTCCCATCTCCATGGATGATCATCTCTTGACAATTCCATTCGAAGTTCACGGCTTAATGTAGTGTGGAAGGTACGGCTCTAGCAACATGGATCCATGGTCGGCCCAACAGAAGATTATATGAGGCTGGTATGTCAAGCACTTGGAATTCAACGTCGAACCAAGTTGGACCCATCTATAAGCAAAGGTTGATTTCCCCGATTGTGGCCCTTTGGGACCCATAGAAAGCCTTCACATTCATGCTTTTTGCATGTATTTCATGAAAACATTTGTCCAACCTTTTTAGAGTGTCCTATGGACAAATATTTAGGCTCGAACCTCCATCAACCAGGACCCTGGAAATGAACTTATCTTCAAATTGCACCGTGATATGCAATGCTCGATTTTGATTCAAACCCTCAGGCGGTAACTCATCTTCGTGGAAGATAATCTTATGACTCACCAGTACTTGCCCAAATATGTTGGCCATTTCTACACCAGTGATATTGTTGGGCACATAAGCCTCGCTCAACACTTTCATTAAGGCATTCTTGTGTGCCTCTGAATTCTGCAATAGTGACATGATAGATATCTGAGAAGGGACTTTGTTCAGATGGTCGATGATAGAATACTCTTTTGCCTATACTTTCCTCCACAGGTCGTCTGGCCTGGTCTCAATGATAGGTGGTCTAGTAGTGGCCTCCGTACTTGATCCTCCCAAATGTTTCGGTGTATAGACTCTTCCAGTTCTAGTCATTCCTTGTACAGCATCATATTCCTCTACCTTGGCCCTCCTTTTTCGCCGAGCCTCGGCAACATAATCCCTGGGTATTGCCTTTGAGTTGAATAAGGGTGGGGTTGACACCGTCACAGTAAAAAGTGTGACCACTTCTACTTCAAATAGAGCGGAGGTGGCTGCGGGTGGAGCCACTTCTACCTCTAATGCGGTTACCTCAACATCAATAGGTGCTTGAGTCTAAAACACAATAGGAGTAAGCGTGACTGCAACTTTAAAGTCATTGCCTTCTCGAATAAGCATGAACCCTATGGGTCCTATTCTTCATTTGTCTCTATCACATGTACACCATCATCTCTGTGATCGGGGAGGGGATTGTTGCGAACATTAGGTGCGACTTCCTTTGCTTGTATGACCTTGTTGTCAATGACTGTCTGGATCTTATCCCTCAATGTTTGGCACTCGACAGTAGTGTGTCCTTTCATACCGGAATGGTATGCATAAGTTTTTTTCAAGTTGACCCATTGGGATGGATTTTCTAGTGCCACAGCAGGAATAAGAGTGACGTAGCCTACGGCTTTCAACCTTTCATATAGTTGGTCGATGGGTCCTGTAATAGTAGTGTATTGTCTGGGCGTCTTGCGATCGAAGTTAGGTCTTGGTCTTGGGTAATTTTGGCGAGATAGTGGTGTTTAGAAGTGGGATGGTTTGGAGTTGTAGGTGTGATGGACAAAGGCTGGTTAGAAATATCTGCGAGATGAAGGCTGATATGTAGGCGGTGATGCTTGGTATATGGGCGGAGGTATTTGATATATGCATGGAGGTGTCTGATATGTGTGTGGAGGTGTCTGATATGTAGGTGGAGGTGTCTGATATGTGGATGGAGGTGTCTGATAAGTAAGTGGAGATTTTGGGCCCTGAGCCACCATTACTTCCCCAACATCTCTCTTCTTTGATATGCCACCTGATTGTAGTACCTTATTTGTGGCTTACAGTGCCTCGAAGTTTGTCACCATCCAGCTCTTGATTCCTTCCTCGATCCTTTCCCCGAGCCTGATAATATCAGAGAATTTGTGATTTTCGATAACCATCAACCTCTCATAATATTGCGGATCTTACGCCCTGATGAAGAATTTATTCATTTGTTCTTCGTCCAAAGAGGGCCTAACCTTGGGTGCTTCTGACCTCCAATGAGTAGCGTACTCACGGAAAGTATCAGCGGGTTTCTTTTTGATATTCTAAATGTAAAAGACATTGGGTGCATTTTCTGTGTTAAACCTGAACCAGTCCATGAAATCCGACACCATACTTACCCAATTGGCACATTTCTTGGGATTCTGGATGATATACCAAGACAAAGTGTCCCCAGTAAGGCCCATATAAAGAGCTTCATCCGGATCATTTCATCTTTCCCACCCCGACAAGCTTGTCATAGTAGGTCCTTAAATAAACCATGGGATCACCCGTGCCATCGAACATCTCAAACTTAGGAGGTTTGTATCCTTCTGGCAGTTCGACATCCGGTTGTATGCACAGATCTTCATAGCTTAAAGCCTATATTCCTCTATTGCCTTCAACACCTTGAACTCGGCTTGTTAACTTCTTGAGTTCTTCAGCTATATTTTTAATGAGCGGGTCCTTCTCGGAGGATTCTCTTGTACAGGAGATTGGTTGGGTAGAACGAGGTATAGTTTCCACATATATGGGGTTGCTTTGATGGGTGCTCGGGACTCGGGTATAGTGATGGTCATTGGTGGAGTTTTGTGGATCGGGAATGAGTGGTGGTATATTTTGGGGGGTGTGGTAAGTGGTAGTTGGTGGGTAATGAATTGGTTGATGATGTTGTTGCGATAGGGTCAGTATCGGCAATGGATTGATATTTTGGGGTGGAGTTGTGTATTGATTCGGTGCGGTAGGATTTTGTGGCTATTGTTTTTGTGTGTTCTGAGGAGGTGTGGGGTTCTTTGTGTTTTGTTGGTGGACATCGAGGACATTGAGGGTGAGTGACAGGTTTGTCAAATTGCGAACTTGCTCAAGTTCTCCTTGCAATTCTAGTATCTTTTATTCCAATCTCAAAACCAGATCATTTGGAGCCGGAGTACTACGACCATCGGAAGTCTCTGTGTTGTCAACATTTTCCTTTCGGATTCCGCTTAAGTCATCCATCTTTGCTTTTCCTCTGATTTTTGTATTGCTCGGAGGAGAAGGTGGTGGAGGGCCTCTAGATCTGGTGTGATAAGCTGATGAGGCTAGTATGAGTGAACCAACCTAAAGGGATGAGAATAATAATAAAATAAAGAAAAACAAAAGGCTACAAGTCAGTGAGGATCCTGAAATGTTTGCAGTATTTAAACAAACATTATGGAAATGTAAGTTCGCATCTTAATTTAGGAACCTCATTGTGCCCGAGGTAGGCTAGCGACAAATAAATTTGGAGAACTTTTAATGCCAATAGATTATTTATTTTATAACATAAAAAAGACGAGTCCCAAAATAATACTAAAATAATAATAAACTAAGTAACTACCTTATTACATATTAGGAAAAGTGAGTAAATCTAGTCTATTTGGTCCCAGAAGGACCTTCCCCAGATTCAATCTTCCGAAGTCCATCGTATAGAACCCCTAGCTCGTGCAGCTCCAGCAGCAAGTAGGCTTTGTCCAAATGTCCTCCCTCAGCCCCCTCAGCGTTCTGGCAGTTTTCAACCCTCTTTATGATTTTGCCTTCCAGCTCCACTATTCGTCGCTCCAAGTATTCCAATTTCCTGTTGGAAGTGATTGCCATCTCCTTCCATTCCTCAATCAACCTCACATTTCTCTCATGTATTTCCCGGTGCTCATTCTTAGAGTCGTGGACCCTTTTGCGTAGCCTATTGTACTTGACTTGAGCTTCAAGTTCCTCATCTATGATTCTGTTCCCTTGACCGACCCCTAGTGTCACCATGTCTTTCAGATTGTCCTCTAACCACATCGGGTAGAGAGGCTTGCACCCTACATGATATCTGTCCAGCTCAATGGTATTCTTCTCTGCAATGATTTTGCAGTGCCACATGTGCTAAACTTGGCACTTGTAAGGGACATCGTCGTCTTGAAAGTCTGCCCTAAAGTGATTCATCTTGACAACCCTTGGTACAACCTGTTTTCTGCCTGCTTGACTCATAACTCGGATAGGGACATATGGGTATATCCCTCTCGACCCGATTAGCTCCAAGTGCGGAGCGTCCCTGGATCTGATAATAAATTCATCTGTGGGAACCATTCAAACATCCACTGCACCTGTTCCTCGGTCAGATTGTCAAAGAACTGTACCCATTCTTTAGCGCTTTCTGGTTGAGCAAATCTGTCTGGAATGTAAGTCATCTACTTAGGGTGATGGAAAGCAATGTAGTCGTTCCAAGCCCTTCGCGGAAATTCTTGACGATAGCGACCCTTTTGGAAATACTCCAGCAACCATAACTGCAGCAACAAATTACAACATTCGAAATGCTTGACCCCTCTTTGACAGCGCTCCAGAGCCCTGTAGATGTCGGCTATGATCATGAGGACTATTGTATATGTCTGTCCATTAATCCATTCCATCAGAGTCTTAGCGACCATGGCCAACCTAGTGTGGATTCTTCCCTTTTTCATTGGGAATACTATCAGGCCTAGAAAGCACACAATGAATACAAACACTCTACGGTGGATGTGACCCAGTGAAGTAAGATAGATCTGATCATGGTAAGTGCGAAAAGACTTGCTATGGCCATACCTCTCGTACATGTATTTGAAAGGTATGTAAGAATCCTTCAAGCACACTAGGTAAACATTATTCTTCAATCCCATCATCTTCAAAAATCATCTGTGATGTTTTAAGCATTAATACCACACAAGGGAGGGGGGTTAATTTGTGTGGTGACCAATTTTTTGCTTAAACTGATTATGGAAGGACCTGGTTCTTCTATGTGTTCTAACTACTACTGTTGCAGAATAATAAATGTAGAAAGTAAAGAACACACGTATTTTTACGTGAAAAATACACGGCTTAAAAGGTGAAAAAATCACGACCTACTACTCAGTAGGATTTTCCAAAACTTCCACTAAAATCACTGAGCCAAAAACTGCATTTACAAAAACTCTTTTGTAAACCTAGGATTACCTCTAATCCCCATTGTACCACACAGTCTCAACTGTTGCGACAACTTCATGTTAAGTCTAACTTGAATACTCAAAGTACCTATTACAATTGCTTCTATAAAAGATGAAAAGTACAATATGAAAACACCTACTACAATTGAATAGAAATAAAGAAATACACATAAAACTCTTTATGGAGCTGGTTCTTCAATTTGGTTCATATAGCTTCAGGTTTGCACACTTGAATCATACACGAATTGCTTACAAAAAGCCTTGCTATTTTGCTCCCAATTCACATTTAACTTTTACATTTTTGTGCAACACAATAATGTGAGAACATCCTGCAATTTATAGAGTTAGTAGATAAAGAAATAACTAGAGTTCTGATGCAACTCTTCCTCGGTGGAAGAGTTCTAGTTGATTTCAACTTCTAACTCCTTCCATATCTTGGATATTTTTCTCTTTGATTAAGGACTCCTTCTCCTTATCAATTATGCAATCTTTTCGATCAGGAGATATTAAATACACCAAGTTAAGCTTATCATCTTCACGTGCAACCCACATGCTCAAATTTGCCCCTTTTAAAGCACCTGAGGAATGGACCTGGTTCATCCTGAGTTCCTTTGTCAGTCTTCAAAACTAACCTTAACTTGGAACAACAAATTCCCCCTTTTTGATGATGACAAACTATATGCTTTTCATAAGCTTAGGCCCTGTTTCAACTCAGCTCAACATCAACACAATGTTAGAAACATTTTTCCTTTTTATCACTTATCATCAAGGACTGGGTACATTAGGTTATAAACATCACCGTTCAAAGCGTAAACATCACTTGTTTAAAGAACAACCTTTTCCCTCTTTTGGCATCATCGAAAAGTTGCATAAAATGTGAGATAACCAGATTTTAAAACTTATTCATGGCCACTGAGGCTACTTCAAATGCAATCATGGATTAATCATCATATATCAAGCTAAGAGTTTTTACCATCAAAGAATTTTAAACAAACAGTTAGAGTAAACGACAGTGAATTTCATTGATGATTGATAAGATTCTACCACAAAGCATAAGAAGAGATAAAAATACTGGAAACATGAGCAAAAGAAACAAAAAGTCCCGAACTGGGTAACTGGTTAATCTACACTAGGCTGGAAGGCTTAAGGCCCGGAAGAACTAAGTGCTTGGTTTTTGACTTGGAGGAGTCTCAGCATATCTTGAAAAATGCCATCATTATTCGCTTTTTCTCTTGCCAGCTCAGTTCTGAAAGCATCTCTCTAAATCTCCACCTCAACCAACCTCTTCTTCAGCCTTTCAATCTAAGCATCCTTTGCTCCACTTTCTTGCACCAAGGCTCTGACCTTGCTATTCACTGGTACCTTTTTGGACGAACTAAGTTCTTTAGGAGTGACATTGACTTTATAATCGCAAGCAAGCAGAGTATTAACCCAAAAATGATCCATGCTTGTACTAACCTCCCACTTATTCATAGGTACATTGAAATATACAAGCACAGTTGTGAGAATGAAGCCATAGGGAATGATATGAGTTTTGGTGCCAATAATAACTCTATCAAGAAGGTGGATTATAGCTTTCAGTCACTTTTTTCTGCAGGTCTTGCGAGGGTTTCCTCTACAGATGAACCAAGTTCATCTCCCCAAACAACCATTGCACATGAGTCTTTGGTTAAACTCATAGGAGTGGGTGAGGAATCAACCACTTTTGTCCCCCTTCCCCTCACAGTACTCCTAGTACCATTGCTCTCCTTTTTTTTTTCGTTTTTACCACCATCTTCTCCAGATTCTATAGTCTCAACACCTGCTATATATCCTACAAATCTATTTTCCAAATTTGCAGCAACTTTAGAAATTGTCGCAGGAGAAACTTTAGAATCAGAAGGTACCTGTTCAATTTTGGAAGAACCACATTCTTCCCCCTGAGTAGCAGACTTAAAAGAATCTAGGTAGTTTAATACAGTCACGAGTCTTGAATGAAACTGGTTCACTTGTAATGGATAAGTTCACAAGAACTTTGTTATTTGGTAGGATTCTGCTCATGATCCAAATATAGTTATGTCAAATTATGCAGTGTAAAAAACATACCGTGATATCTTGATAAACCAGGTTCTGCACTGATAATTATCTTATGTAAGTTTAAATTTGCCAAAATAGATAAAATATCAATGAGTTATTTTAACATATGGCACAAGAGTATACTATGGAAAGTATGAGACTGAGCAAGATTTAATCTAATTATACACAATTTACAGACTTTCTAACCAAATTTTTTTTTCAATTTTTTTTTTTTTTAACCTTGAACTGATCCTTTTTGGTGATCTTAATCATCCCTAATTCCAACATGTTCCTCTCAAAGTATTCTCTACTTAAGGATTTTGTGAAGATGCTAGCAATTTGCTTGTCAGTGGCACAAAACTCCACAGTGATCAAGCCTTTCTCATAGTTTTCCCTAAAAAAATGGTGTCTAACATCTATGTGCTTAATTCTCTTATGATGAACCAGATTCTTAGTCATACTAATAGCACTAGTGTTATCACGGAAAAAAGGGATGCAACTAACTTCAATACCAAAATCCATCAACTGCTGCTTGATCCACAACAATTGAGTACAATCATGAAGCAGCAGCAATATACTCAGCTTCAGCAATAGATAAGGCCACTAAATTTTGCCTTTTAGTAGCCCATGACACAAGACATGAACCAAGGAAGTGTGATATACATGAAGTGCTCTTCCTATCCACTAAGAAACTTGTATAATCAGCGTCAACATATTCCACTAGGTTAAAATTACTACCTTCTGGATACCAAAGGCAAAGGTAGTGGTGCCTTTCAAGTATCTCAATATTCTCTTTATATTAGTCAAGTGGGACTCCTTTGAATTTTCCTGAAATCGAGCACAAAGACCTACACTGCACACAATGTAAGGTCTGCTAGTAGTGAGATATAAAATAGAACCAATCATTCCCCTATACAACTTTTGATCAACAGATGAACCAGGTTCATTGATCGCAACCAACTCCGCACCACTAAAAAGTAGCGAGAGAGGGTCGCAATAGTTTTTACCCGATTTTTGGGTCAAGATCGATTCCACAAAGAGCTAGGATTGGAGTCGAGTATCAATTTAATTTAGGATTGCGTGTATGCTCTTAATTGATCTTCCATTCATTTTTTTTTTCTATATAAAACTACTAATATCAAACTACAAATTAAGATTGAAACTAGATTATGCTAAGATTAGATTGGTATAAGTTGTATCTAATGGATTAAGAGGCACTAGGGTAGTGACTTTCACCTAGGTGGCTAATTGACGGGTAATTGCATCTAAGGCACGATTGACATCATTGGGGAAATATGTTATAACTGTTACTCAATAACACCCACTCTAGAGCTCTCGGTGGAAAGAGTGGTATTTCCCAATTGACTCTCTCGAGACGAATGGAGTATGCATATTTGCTCGAGCAACTAGGGTTCAAGTCGGGTAATTACTCTCTTGAGATTTAACCCTTTAATTGGGACTATCAAATCTCTTGAGTCCATCCCGATTCCTTATTAAGTCATTTTGGAGACTTAGGCTCTCTTTCTCAAGAAGAGCCAAATCAACTTAGCACAAACTAGTGTTTGCAACCACTAATTCATAAATTAAACCATAAAATTGACCCAAATAACAAACACTCATAATCGATCTAACCTTATATCACAACACTCATCAATTACCCACACTAGGGTTGAGCCACAACCATAGCTAATGGGTTTAGCTACTCATGCTTGTAGATAAAATCAGAGAAATAGATGGGAAAAAAAGACATATTAATCAAACACTAAAGAAAATACAGAGAATCTATCGTTAGAGTTAAGCTAAAATGCCCAAAATAGCTTCTCACGAGCGCAATTGTTGTTCTAAATTAACTGATACCCTAAAAATAGAAAAAGATTCTATTTATACTAGGCTAGAAAAACAGAACAAAAATACCCATGCGGGGTCAGTGTGGGTCACACAAAATGAACTGCGGCCGCACTAGGCTTTTGACTTTTCAAATTCACTTCTCTGAACTCAGGCTCCGCAGATCGCGCAGAACGGACCGCGGCCGCGGAGGCAGATAGCATGGTCCGCGCAAAGTCGACCGCGGACCGCATAGGCTTGATGATAGGCTCTGTACATCTCTCTAAAGTTGGCTTCCACGGATCGCGTAGAATGGTAGTGCGGCTGAGAAGTCTTCAGTGCGGACCGTGCAAGATCAACTGCGGTCGCACTACCTTGAAGCTTGTTTTGCCAGTTCTCTGAATCCCCCTAGTTCGGACCGCACAAAGTGTAGTGCGGCCACACTAGACCTGTTTGTCCTGAGTTTGCCTTATCTTTGGTACTTGAGCAGGTTTCACTCCTTTTGAGTTGTCTTTGGTACTTGAGCAGGTTTCACTCCTTTTGAGCTGAACTTTGACATTTTTTCTCTTTGTCGATCAAACCTACAATCAAGCACAACTTATGAGCCTTTTGGGACTATTTTGTAAGAATTTATAATCAAAGCGTAAGCCAGAAGGAGCATAAAACACATCAAAATGCCTAGTTATCAACTCCCCCGAACTTAAGCTGTTGCTTGTCCTCAAGCAAACAAAATAAGACCTACCCCTTAAGGTAAAATCCAAGAATTTCCAGCTATCCTAAAGTAACCTCAACAAGAATCAATTGGGACTAACAATTGCCCTCAATATGAATGCATCATTAACAACATTTAACCTTTGAAAAACCATGGATCAAGTGTGACACAAGAGCATCAAGAGTTGACTCAACACATCAACAAACTCTTTCAATTACTTTAGTCATTGTGGAACCCAAACTCACACATCCTCAACTCTCCCTAAGCAAACCTCACCTTTTTAGAGTATTGACACACAAATAGAGGTTAATGGGAATTCACTCATCTCTCTCAATAAAAGGTCACAAGTTTGGCTCTAGGTACCATATGCTTGCCCCTTATGTAAGTATCCACTAATGAAAGCTTCATTTAACTCAAGATCATATAGGGCTTTTGTGGATTCATTATGAAGGCCTTTGGTTTAGGGTAGGTCATGATTTTGTTCAAGTGGGTTCCATCTTCCCTTAAGCACTTCTTTTGATTCATTTGGCACAATTCACTTGACTCTTTGAGGCATTTCACCTCTTTCTAAGGGGTTAGAGAGACACATTGTCACTCTTTCTTATGCATTTCAATTCTTTTCTCCTTTTTCAACTTTCCACATCTTTCTTTACTTTTCTTGAATCCCTTTTTATTCTTTCTCACATTGAGCATTCTTTTTGTCCTTTTGCTTTTCTTCTTTTTCATTGCCTTTCCTTTTCTTCATTTTTGTGCCTTATACCACTTTGTAGTCATCCTCGTCTCTCCCCACAAACTTATACTTTTTCCATGTGCTCAAGAAAAGATCGGGTGCCAAAAGAGGGTATCTTTTAGAATGGGTATAGGCTTGTAACATGGTTCTTGAAAGAAAAAGGTCCAAGGCTCAAAAGAGTTAACTAGGGATCATATAATTGGTAGGCTATGGAATTTGTTCAACTATCATTTGGATCAAGGAGAGCCTATAATCACGTCTCAAGTCAAATTTCACTTAAGATTTTGCCTCAACAAACATTCAGGGCAAGTTCTAGACCAATGGCTCGGGACTTAGACTCGCAATTCGATTTCTCACCGCACAAGCTAAGGGATTGCTAAAGACATAGATTCGGGGGCCCACAACGACCTTAGATATGATTTGAGCACACAATGGTCCCGAAAAATCACTTGATGATTATCGGAACACAAGAGTCTCAAGGCCACGACTTTCACCATCCTAAACAAAACAATTTGTCTTTGACCATGGGATCAAAGGCAAATCTGCTAGGCCCAAGTGAAGCTTTGCTTGAGGTACCCTTAACTACAAACTACCAAAAATAAAAAAAAGGACTCAAACCCTTAAGAAGGTTGTCACGCCATCTATCATTGGGAAGAGCCACCCGGTTCACACAATAATCCACCTTTAGAAAGAACCGTGGCATTAAGAAAATCAAAGGCTTATTAAAACGTCCAAAATAAAACAAAAGGCTACGAGCCTATATAAGAAGCTAAAAACAAATTTTTTTTGCGAAAATAGAAAATAGAATGAATATGTATAATATGGGATTTGAATATACAACGGGGAATGAATATATACAATGATGTAACTTTATCTACAGACCAAAGTAAAGATAAAAAGTGCGATAAAAGTAATTAAATATAAAATTATATACAAACCAAATGAAAAGGAAGAAAGTATAAAATGAATCAGTATATATACAGTCATCCAACAAAAATATAGGGCGCACCCCCTCAAATAAAAGCTGGCATTGTCCCCAATGCCAACTAAACCAAATAAGCACCAAAAATAATAAAGAAAGGATATGAAGACTCCCTAACCCTAGTCTGTCTACATAGGATCATGGGTAGTCCCTGGGTCCTCTGTGTGCTCGGGAACCTCAGACTGGTTCCCGGTATCCTGCTGCGCAGTTGCTGGGACCTGGACCTAGACGGGCTGTGGATTTGGTACATCCTGTGGCTGACTGGAGGAAGCCTCCAGTGGGTCCGCTAATTGGATGATGGCATCACCTTATATCGGGATCGTCCTCTTCCTCTTCGGAGGTCGCTGTGACTGCTCCGGCTATGGCTCAGCTGCTGGAACTGCTGCTGGAGCTGGGTCCTCAAACAACAAGTCTAAAGGCAGCTGGTCTGCCTTCAGTCTATCTACATCCGCCTACAGCTCCTTTACGGACTCCTTGGAGGCTCGTGTTTTTCTAAGCTTGTTGTGCTCCCGAGCAAGATCCTTGAGAACCTTGCTATGTGAATCCACTACCTTAGCCAAGGCACTCTGAGTTCTGAGAATCTTCTCCTGGTTTTCTAGTATCTTCTTCAATACATCCTCAATGGATTGTGGGACCTGTGCCGGCTAAAGTGTCGACTGAGTTGCAATGGTGGAGGTCAAGGTAGAAAACTTGGACAAAGCAGTATACATCCAGTTGTTTCGACTCTGAAGCATCTGGATCAGCCGGTGGGCAATGATAGGATGGGCTCGGGAATATGGGATCTCCGGGCATGCTGATGTAAAGGGCCAGGAGGAATGGCTGAAGATGTGGAAGGACCGGGAGGCATGTCAATAGCAATAAAGGCAGGCTCAGTGGGGGCCTCTACCACAACTGGCTCTTCACACTGGCCAGTTAGGGCAGAAGTGGGGGCTTTGTAATTTTTGTCCTTGGGGTTGTCATTCCCCTTCAAGCTATACCAAGAGAACGAGGCTATCGCCTTGACCTGACATCATAGGGCTTCTTTTCCACCTCCAAATCCTGAAAATACATAGAGAGGGTGTTAGGGGAAGGGTAGTTCCGGTCATGCTCCACACCTACTAATGAGATAATATGGGACATCACATTCCCCACATTAATGGGATATCTCGCCATGATCGATGCAACCAATACAACCCGGTGGAGAGGAAAAGTCTGGTCATGTGTAGTAGGGTCCAACCGGCTGCAAACAAAGGTCTCCCAACCCCTAGCTTCAAAGTTCAGGGTCCTCCTCAAGATTTTTACCCCAGCAATCAACCACTCAGGAACGGTATCTGGGATTTCTAGGTACCGAGCTAACCATGGACGGACCTCCTCGCCCATGTCCAACTTCTCTAGATATAGAGTCTTATCCTCATCATTGAAGCCCAAGTATTCATTCAGGTGTACCCCTTCAAATAACACAGTCTTGTTGCGAACTTTGGTCACATTGGAGCCCTTTTTTATGTGGGCTCCATTGCAATAAAACTCCTTGACCATATGTTCGTTGGCATCTATACACCTCTCCATAAAGTGTTCCCAGACCACTCTAGTCCTAAATTGCCTTTGTACGTCAGGGTTGTGGGGTAAGAGATCTTTGTCAATGATACTCCGCTCCAGTATCAAATATCTCTCCGGCCACCACTCTCTAAACTTATAGTATGCCACCTGGCTCACAAATCTATCCTCCCAAACTTCGGGTCTTCTAGTTCGGGCAATTCCTCCCACCTGAGGCTCACCCCATTCAGCTATCACCTCATCTACGTTGATCTCCTCCTCACCTCCTTCTGTACCTCCCCCAGATAATGAAGTTGTGGGGGAGGTAGAGTATTTTCCACTACAGGCTGCTGAGCCCTCAGATGACTCAAAAATGAAGTTGGTTGGCCTTTGGATAGTGGGTGATGGTGGAGGATTATCTCTCAGCCTATATCTCTCCGGAAAGTCTTCCATGTACTCTGACACGGAGTTTGAAGAGACTTCCCTTGATGGTTGGTATTCACTCCCCGAGGAATGGGAAGCAGCTATGTCTGCAACTTTAATGAGCTTTCTGGTCCTTTTTATGTTTTCCTGAGCTTGGGGAGTGAGTTTTATCATCTTCTTACCCTTGCCTCCCCGAGAGGATTCACCTCTCCCGAGTTGTTTTGATCCTTTTCCTACTTGTTGTTTAACCATTTTCTGCAAGCACAAGCATCTAAATTTGTTAGTATCAATAGAAGCAGTGAAACATATGTACAGAATGAATTGCAGAACAAAAGTAGACAGTTGCAGACACAATTGTAGAATATGTCCTATGCAGACCGCACAAAATGGAAGTGCGGTCGCACCGCGGCCACCGTGGACCACACAAGAATGATCGCGGTCCGCACAGGTATAAGGTCCCAAGAATAAGCTCTATGAATCTCACCACTGTGGCCCACACAAAGTGATAATGCGGCCGTACTGAAGTCACCGTGGACCGCACAAACATGACCACGGTCCGCGGTGGATGCCCAGACTTGGCATTGAGTTAGGGTTTGAGGATTAGCTAATTGGTTCAAATTTTCACCTAGTTAGGGTCCCTAGTCAATTACCCAGTTCATTCTATTCACCAAGCACACAAAACTTAATAATTAAACTAACCTAATCTATCAATCAGAGAAATACGGGAAGAAGAAAAAGCTACAAGCTAATAGAAATGAAAATAAAATGAAGTTACAAAATTAAACTAAGAATAATTGAGTGAAATGTTATCAGATATATGTGATGAAATGCAGTTAATCAATCTAAGTAAGAATTACAGTCAAAAGAGAGGATGAACAATAGTTTAGCGTCTCTGAGAGTGGAATTTTCGAAAAGGGTAACAGGAGACCCTTGAGGTCTATTTATAGAGAAGCCCCTGGGCCGCATTCTTACCTACCGGTGCGGCCGCACCGCGGTCCGCACTGGTTTAGTATTATCAGTTCCAACTTAGTAAGCCACTACGGTCCACACACAATGGACCATGACCGCGGTGGTCCACCGCGATCTGCACCAAATCAACCGCGATCGCGGTGGACAACTTCAGAGAGAAATTTTGTTACCCTTTTACCAGTGCGGACCGCACAAAATGGTAGTACGGCCGCACTGGAAACTTCAGAGAATGAACAATTTTGCAATTATATCATGCACTGCATCAACTCAATGCCTGCAACATCTCACAACTAGTTAGCCCAAAAATCAATCCTATACTACCAAGAAAATCAAAGAAAACAAAAAGAAAAACACATGGGTTGCCTCCCAGGAAGCGCCTGATTTAACGTCGTGGCACGACGCGGGTTACCAACACATCATTTGAAATGAACAACAACCACCACATGACTATCATTAAACATTCCAAGAAAATGGTTGACATGGTGTCCATTCACTCTAAAGACTTCACCACTTTTGTTTTTCAAATCTATAGTACCAAACGGGGTTACACATACAACTTCAAATGGTCCACTCCACTTTGATTTCAACTTTCCTGGGAACAACCTTAGACGAGAGTTGAACAAAAGGACAAAATCACCAACTTTGAACTCCTTTCCACGAGCATATTTGTCATGAAGGTACTTCATTTTGTCCTTATACTAGGACGAACTAGAGTATGCATGGAACCAGAATTTATCAAGTTCATCGAGTTGTTCAACACGAAGACTAGACGCAACATCCCATTCAAGATTAAGCTTCCTCAAGGCCCACATGGCCTTATGCTCCAACTCCACTGTTAGATGACATGCTTTCCCAAACACCAACCAGTACAGTGACATACCAATTGGGGTCTTGTTAGCGGTCCGGTAAGCCCATAGAGCATCATCTAACTTTTTAGACCAATCGGTTCTATTGGCATTGATAGTTTTGGACAAAATGCTCTTGATCTCCCTATTAGATACTTCAACCAGACCACTTTCTTGGGGATGATAAGGCGTAGAGACTTTGTGTTTGACACCATACTTGTAAAGCAAGGCATCAAAAGCTTTATTATGAAAATGCGATCCTCCATCACTAATGATTGCCCGAGGTGTACCAAACCTTGTGAAAATGCTCTTCTTTAGAAATGCCACCATACTTCTAGATTCCTTGTTGGGTTAGTCCATGGCCTCAACCCATTTTGACACATAATCAACCGCTACAAGAATGTAAGTGTTACCACACGAGCTAATAAAAGGGCCCATAAAATCGATACCCCATACATCAAAGATATCAACTTCTAGAATTGTGTTTAGAGGCATCTCATCTTTCTTGGAAATCCCACCCGCTCGTTGACATTGATCACATCTTCTTACTAGATCACTTGCATCTTTTAACAAGGTTGGCCAATATAAACCACAACTCAAAACTTTCAAAGCTATTCTCACCTCTCCATGATGTCCGCCATAGGGTGAGGAATGACAAGCCTCTAGGATGCTAAATTGCTCTCCCTCCGGGACATACCTTCGAATCACACCATCCGTGCAAATCTTAAACAAGTATGGCTCATCCCAATAGAAGTCCAGACTATCTCGTTTGAGCTTCTTCCTTTGGTTAGAAGAGAGATCACACGGGATGATGCCAGTCACAATGAAATTAGCAATGTCCGCAAACCATGGCATATCATACATCGACACAGAAAGTAGTTGCTCATCGGGGAATGTGTCATTGATTTCTAGGCTATCACACGACCTTCCTTCCTCCTCCAAGCAGGATAAATGATCCGCAACTTGGTTTTCACTACCTTTCCGGTCCACTATTTCCAAATCAAACTCTTGAAGTAGTAACACCCATCTCATAAATCTTGCCTTGGAGTCTTTCTTTGTCATCAAGTACTTAATGGCGGCATGATCGGTGTGCACAATGACCTTATCCCCCATAAGATACGGTCAAAACTTTTCCATTGCAAAAACTATGGCCAACAATTCTTTCTCGATAACTGTGTAGTTTCTTTGAGCCTCTTTTATGGTCTTGCTTGCGTAGTACACTGGGTGAAACATTTTGTTAACCTTTTGCCCCAAAACAGCCCCAACCGCAATGTCACTTGCATCGCACATGAGCTCAAAGGGTAAGCTCCAACATGGTGCGGTAATGATCGGGGTAATGGTCAACTTATGCTTGAGAAGTCCGAAGGCCTCCATGCATTTCTCATCAAACACAAACTTAGCATCTTTCTCTAGCAACTTGCAAAGGGGATTCACAACCTTCGACAAATCCTTGATAAACCGCCGGTAGAACCCCGCATGCCCAAGAAAAATCCTCACCCCTTTGACAAAATTGAGGGGAGAGAGCCTTGAAATCACCTCAATCTTGTCTTTGTCTACTTCAATCCCATGCTTAGAAATTTTGTGACTCAATACTATGCCCTCTTCAACCATGAAGTGACTTTTTCCCCAATTAAGAACGAGATTCGTTTCTTCACATCGGGCCAAGACTCTATCTAAATTCCCCAAACACTCTTCAAATGAATCACCAACCATACTAAAATCATCCATAAAGACCTCCAAAATGTCTTCCACCATGTCGGTGAAAATAGCCATCATGCATCGTTGGAAGGTCGCCAGAGCATTGCACAATCGGAACGACATCCGAGAGAAAGCAAATGTACTACATGGGCAGGTGAATGTGGTCTTTTCTTGGTCCTTCAGGGCAATTAAGATTTGATTATAACCCGAATATCCATCCAAAAAGCAATAAGAAGCATGCCCCGCAAGGCAATCAACCATTTGGTCAAGGAATGGCAAAGGGAAATGATCTTTTCGGGTCACCTTGTTCAGTTTCCGGTAATCCATGCATACCCTCCATCCGATAACAGTCCGAGTGGGAATAAGTTCATTATTGTCATTTGTTACTGCAGTCATCCTATCCTTCTTTGGCACACATTGCACCTGAGAAGTCCATGAGCTATCGGAGATAGGGTATACAACCCCAACATCCAACCATTTTATCACTTCTTTCTTCACCACCTCTTGCATTGCCTTGTTCAATCTTCTTTGATGCTCCAGGGAGGGTTTTGCATCATTCTCTAGAATGATTTTGTGAATGCAGAATGTGGGTCTTATTCCCTGAATGTCCACCCAATTGCTTTCTTCCTCATTTTAAGAACCACCAAAGTGGCGTCTACCTGCAAGTTAGTGAGGCAAGAAGAAAAAATAACAGGTAAAGTAGAATTTGAGCCCAAGAACTCATACCTGAGGTGTGAAGGAAGTGGCTTCAACTCCAACACCGGTGGCTCCTCAATAGATGGCTTTGTTAGACACGTCTTTCTATTTTCAAGGTTCAAGGATAGCCTTCTCGGCTCATAAGAATAGGACCCCATTCCATGCAAGGCATTTACGCACTCCACTCGGCTAACATCCTCATTGACATCAAGATTTAGAAGCATGGCCTTAAGGGGATCCTCCACGTTAATCATAGAGCTTGTGTCATCCACTATCATAGTTGTGACAATGTCCACAAATGAACACACATTGGTGCTATTGGGTTGCTTCATGGATTTGCAAACATGGAAGACGACCTTCTCATCACCCACTCGGAAAGTGAGCTCACCCGCTTCAACATCAACCAATGACTTCCCCGTTGCAAGGAAAGGTCTTTCTAGAATAATTGGGACTTTAAAGTCCACTCCATAATCCAAAATAACAAAGTCGACCGACAATATAAACTTGTCCACCCGGACAAGCACATCATCAATTATGCCCAAAGGTCGCTTCATCGAACGATCCGCCATTTGAAGTCTCACTAAGGTCGGCCTAGGTTGCCCAATTTCCAAAGTCTTGAAGATCGAATAAGGCATCAAATTTATGCTAGCCCCCAAATCACAAAAGGCCTTGGCAAAATCTGCACAAAAGCTTCGGGGTCTTTAAGTTTTGGGGCCATAAGATGTATGATAGCACTGACTTGATGAGTCATTTTTATTGTTTCATAATACATCGACCGCTTCTTTGTGACCAAATCCTTCATGAACTTTGCATATCCTGTCATTTGTTTAAGTGCCTCCACCAAAGGCACATTGATTGTAAGGCTTTTCATCATATCAATGAACTTTTTAAAGTTGATTATCACTCTTTTGCTTTGCTAACCTTTGAGGATAAGGCGGAGGTGGCCTTGGCAAAGGTGTCTTGGATTTGGGCACCACCGATTCAGGCATGTCAATCACGTGTTCCCTAGACGGGTTCATGGCATCTTGAGTTTCCACCTCGACCTCATTAATGTCAATCCTTACCTCATTGTTCACCCTATTCTCAACCACATCATCAAATATCAAAGGTACATCATCTTCCCGCAACTCAACATTATTATTCACAACTTGCTTGTTTTTCGAGGCATGCACATCACTGCCTCTCCCACTTCTTGTTGTAACTGCCATCACATGATTGTTTCCACCCTTCGGGTTCACTACCGTATCACTTGGTAGAGCACCTTTAGGGCGAGTATTTGGCCTAATTACACCTTCAAGTTCCGGATAGAGGTATTGTAGAAAGCCAATTGAGCATCGGAATCTTGGTTCTTCTTCATCATTTGTTCAAACATCATTTCTATTCTTCCCATATCATTACCCGAAGAACTAGATCCTTAAGATTGAAATGGAGGCAGATTGTTCGGTTGTTGGTACATCGGGGGCCTTTGAAAGACTTTCCCCCGGTTGCCTTGGTTTCCATTGTTGTTCCACCGGCCTTGACCATTGTTGTTCCAATTGTTGTTATTACCATTCCAATTCCCTTGGTTGCCTTGATTGTTGTTCCCCCAATTACCGCCTTGGTTGTTATTGTTCCAATTACCACCACCTTGTTGTTGATTGCCCCAATTTCCTTGGGGTCGCCATTGTTAGTTTGAAGAGTTTCCTCTATTGCCTTGATTGTTGTTGACATATTGTACCTCTTCACTTTGCTCATCATAGTCATCATTTTGAAACCCATCACAATCATCACCAAATCTCTCAGAATTCCCTTGGTTCTGTTATCTTCTTTGCCTTCTCTTGTTAGTAAGCATACTAACACCTTCCATAGCATTCACTTGGATAGGGTTTTAGACTTGTTGCAATTGTGCCTTAGCCAATTGATTCATAGTAGTCGTCAACTCTGCTATAGCTTGCCCATGGTCGTGTAACTCCTTATGCAAATGAATAACCGTAGGGTCACCTTGAGGAACATTGGCCCTACTTTCCCATGACGAAGAAGTGTCGGCCATCTCATCAAGAATCCCGCAAGCTATGTCATAAGACAAATTCATAAAATTACCCCCGGCCAATTGATTGATTGTGCATTGATTCGTGGTGTTGATGCCCCGATAGAAGGTTTGTTGAATCATCGCCTCGTTCATATCGTTGTTTGGGAATTCTTTCACCATTGTTCTAAACCGCTCCTAGATTTCATGCAAAGGTTTCGTGGGTTCTTGCTTGAAATCCAATATCTCATCTCGAAGTGTCGCCATATGCCCGGGTGAGAAGAACTTAGAAATAAATTTATCCGCCAACTCATCCCAAGTTGTGATGGAATGATTGGGGAGTCTCTATAACCAATCCAATGCTTTCCCCCGGAGTGAGAATGGGAAAAGTCTCAACCTAAGAACATCTTCGGACACATTCGTTTGCTTTCTCCCCCAACATGTATCTACGAACCCCTTTAGATGCTTGTAGGCATTTTGATAGGAGGCGCCCGTAAAATACCCATGTTGCTCGAGCAAGGTCAATATCACATTGGTTATTTGAAAATTCCCTACCCGGATTCAGGAAGGGACAATAGCACTAGCATACCCTTGATTTGGTAATATTCTGGGAGCCACCCTTGGAGGTGACAGAGGAGGGTCTGGAATATTACCATTAGCATTGGCCTGATGGCCTCGTTGTGGTCCGGGAGGTACAAGAGTGTAAGGCCCCGGAAAATTTTGCTAAGTAATCTAGGATTTCGTGGTGCCACGTAGGCTAATTATTATATTTTATGTGCTATTAACATGGTGGACATCAATTAGACTTGGTAAATATGAGTATAAGTCTTATGGTAAGTGATGTGAGGTCCAAATGGAAGCCTAAGTGTATGCCAAATGGGAAAATTTTCGTAATAGGCTAAAATTCCAAATGGATTCGCACAAGGCTCCACTTTAAATGAGCATATCTAAATATGTATAAGGTTTTATGTGGTGAATATTATATCAAATGAAAGGTCTTTGAGTCTATTTTCCAACGCTTTAAACCGTTCATCATTTGGACATTCATACACAAAGTTATGATCAAATTACCAAAGGCTGGAAAATGCAATCCTGTGTCATGTCAGATCTGCGATCTCAATGTCAATTATGCGGTCCGCATTTTTAATCTGCAGTCGCAAATCAAAACCGCAGATTGAACCAGTGTAGCCCAGTTTTGGGCACCGATTTTATAGTGCATTCTGCGACCGCATGTTCATTCTGCGGTCAATTCTGCTATAGCAGAGTTGACATCGGAGGGTTAATTTTCTAATTTTTATAACCCGACCCCATTTCAATATATAGGCTTTGGGTTCATTTTGGGGTCATTTCTTACTGATTTTAGAGATAGGAAAGAGCATATAGAGAGAGAAAGGAGAGGGCTAGCTTCATAATCATCCAAACCTTGCATCAACCTTTAAGAATCAAAGAACCCAACCGTAAGTTCTTCATCTAAGAGGTAAGGTTCTATACCCTAGACTTTAATTTTGAGTTTGGGGTATAAGATGGGTTATTGAGGTGTGATTCTTGGGTGTATTAGTATTTTGTATTCATGCATGCACAACTTAGGTTTATGGGGAGATTATTGAACATAATTAAGTAAAGATTTGGTTGGAGAATGAAGGAACCTTGTAAAAGAGAGTTAATAATTAAGATGCTCAACTAGTGTTTGATAAAAAGCTCAAATGAGCTGAAACCATGAATACCTTCCTAATTTGTGTTAATTTTGTTATGTCTCAAAATAGATTGAAGTTGCTAGAGTTTCCGGAATATCGTAGTAATTAGAGGAAAGATCAAGAAAGGTATGTATGGCTAACTTTGACCTTTGTAGAGTCACCTTATTTGATGTACGGCTATTTGGTACGTGATATCTGTGTGGACTATTTTTGAAATTCTTGTGATTGGTTTGATTTGAGTGTTTGTGGTTAAGTTTTTTGATATAATGGTGCAATTAATTAGCAATAAACTAAATGTGTGATTGTCAAAGTGTTATGTGGTAAGAGAAACAAATGATGGAAGGAAACCGTAAATGATGCAATTGGAACAACCGTGGAAGTAACATGCTTGGCTTATTGAAAATGCATGATTGTCAAAGTGTTATGTGGTAAGAGTTGAGAAACAAATGATGGAAGGAAACCGTAAATGATGCAGTTGGAACAACCGCGGAAGTAACATGCTTGGCTTATTGTGGAAATTTATTGTGGTGACTTGAATTGCATATGAATTGTTGAAAATGATGGAAAATAGTATTGATGGTTATGGAAATACTTGTAATATTGTTGTTGTTATTTCTTGAGAAGTATCGTTGTTGATCTTTGTGAATTGTTTATTGTTGTTGTGTTGTTTTTGAATTGAAACTGTACGGTGGGATCGGGTTGCGCGCCGCAACACGGAGAAATAAGGTTTGGGTTGTGGTGATAAGGATGGCCGAGGTAATAAGGGTGTCCGAGGTAATAAGGTTGGAAAGCGATCGAAATCGCCATTGAAATGAAATTTTGAACCAATTGTGAAACTATTGATGTGGATATATGGAAGGGGAAAACAGGAGAGTTTGTAAACTTGTTTGGCTTGATTGTTCCTTTCATGTGTGTTTGTTTGCTGCTCCTATTACTGTTCTCTACTAGTGTATCAAATTGTTAAATCATTGATATGGAAATGTTAAAGGGAAAAAGGAGAGATTGTAGACTTGTTTGGCTTGATTGTTCCTTAACTGTGTATTCGATTGTTGATTCTGTTATTGCTTGTAACTTGTGTATGGTTTGAGTTTACTTAGGGCAAGGTTTGTTCATACATACCAGTTCAATTCAAATGTACTGACGTTCCTTTTTCCGGGGGCGCTACATTCGTGTTATGATTGTAGGTGGATCCATAGCAGGTACTCCAGTTCACCGACCGTAGCTTCTCATCACTTCCCGTCAGCTGATTCGGCGAGCCCCTTTCCATTCGGGGCCCTATGTGGCTTATGCCACTTCTGTTTTTCGATCTTGTTTTGATGTTTGTATAAGGTATAGCCGGAGCCTTGTTGCCGGTATTTTTATATTATTCTTCAATTGTATTTAGAGGCTCCGTAGACAGGTTGTGGGTAGTTTCGGGCATGGGAATTTAAAAGATAAATATTGATGTTTGGCAATGATTTACAAAACTTATAATATTTCTATATTTATGATTTAAGCTGCTAATAGAAATGAAATGGAATTGTTAATTGAATACTTACTAAGTATTTTTAATGAAGTCCATCCCTTATGTAATTATGAGTTGGGTTGGGTAGTACGTATGAAACCTGCCAGGCTTGCTCAGTCGGGTTTACTCGGTTGAGTGTCGGTCGTGCTCCTCTAATTTTTGGGGCATGACAAAACTTGGTATCTTCATTATGAAGTAGAGTTGCTAAATATAATTGGATTTTTGAATTCTGGAGTTATACATCACGTGACTACATAGAGAGACCTTCTTTCAAAAAAAATATAGCTTCTTATGATCGCTTTATATTACCACCATTCCTAGTGGTTACGATCTCAAGGTTACTTCCATAAGGCTCTTTTCCTTCTTTTCAGTTGTCTTGCATCGTTTGTTGTGTACTCGTAATCTTCGATGCGATATTACCTTGATGTCTCGACTAGTTATCCAACGATATGATTTGATTTAATTAACCTTACTTTTATGTACTATACAAGCGCCTTGAGAGTGGGTAAATTTCTCCTTTTCTACAGACTTCTAATGTCTTCAACTCTGTTTAAGCTTGTTGATTCCA
Organism: Nicotiana glauca; assembly: GCA_026770625.1. NCBI lineage: Eukaryota > Viridiplantae > Streptophyta > Magnoliopsida > Solanales > Solanaceae > Nicotiana > Nicotiana glauca. The sequence continues at coordinate 85,135 of MU724397.1, read as the reverse complement.
AGTGGTGCTCTTAGTTGTGCTGCCTTACCATCTATTTTCATCTGATAACTCTTATTGAAAACTCATTTTATGTTTCATGGCATCAAAAGAGAAAGTCATATAGCATCAAGGGTGGAGACATATTCCTTTTGTTAGAATAAATAAATAATGCTGGTACTCCTTGTAGATGCTCTTCTGACGATCATTTACCTGCTATGCTCGTCCCTGCGACTAGATAACTTAGGTTGCTTATTCCTGATAAATGCATTACGACGGCTCATTCTTTTAAACTTATCCATGTGGGCACTCTGAAGCCTTGTTCTATACCAACTCTTAATGGTTTTAAATACCCTCTCGTCATTGTTATTGATTTTCTAGGACTACGAGGGCTTGTCTCATGGGATTCTAAAGTAATGATTTTCCTTAGGATTCGAGATTCAATTGCCATGTTTTCAAACCGAAGTGTATACCTTTTTCCAAAGTCTTAAATGGGTCGGATTGGTTGGGTTACGTGGCTTTCTTCTCACACGACTTCTGGAATAATTGAATATGTCAATTTCATGTGGGGATAGGTTTGCTACCCTTGGTCTTACACCTCCTTGAGAGGATAGGATTGTCATTTATCTTTCTTCTTGGAGCATCATGTTAACCATTACAACGCCTCTAACCAGTACATGATTTCATCCCAACATTTAGATGTCCGAGCTATGTGGTTTTACTTGAGAAAAGGATGAGATTAGATGCCCTCAGAGTTTCGCACATATCCTGAGCATATGGATTTGAAAGAAAAATTTGGTCGTATCTTTAGTTCCCTCATACATAATCAATTATCAGGAAGGGTTAAGCTGTCTGAAATATAAGAATCTCATAAGCGTTCAACTTCTTTTCATCCTCACGGGCTTATGGCATAGATTTCGTGTGTCAAGGTGCCAGAATATTCTCATTCTTGATAACTGGATTTTTCCCTACACTCCAGGGAACGACTGGCTGACGTACTTGAATATTCCTCCTTAATGGTTCCTATTTCTAGTGTATGAGTTACCCCGATGTTTTAATTTTCTAATAGTTGATGCCGTCACAATGATTGACCATATCAGCACCATTGATAGAAATCATCGTGCCTATTAATATGTAACCTCATGGAATGCTCTGCTCAGTGCCTAAATTGATTCCTGAATAACTCCAGTCCGATCTTGAACTCTGTTGTTCCTCATTGTATTAGATCCATTGAGTGTTGTAAGTTTAGACGAGTCAAAGATGAGGCTTCATAGTGTGATCACATATATATATGATAGGTAATTTTTATGGTCAGTTTATGATAGCACATCCTAGGAAAATTGTTGAAGGTCATCAAGGGTTTAGTGTGAGTGTTCACCTAGAGATTTAGAGTTTGGAGGGTGAGCAGGCTATTCTCAATATTTTACCCTGAAGATGTTATGTGAGTTGATAATAAAGGTTGCATAAATGTATTCCA